>PVKA01005112.1:13221-86456 GCA_004027165.1 Ctenomys sociabilis
ACAATCCAACACAGTCCAGCATTCTGCAACCATAGGGAGTTATTCAAAGAAATTGTCGACCATATCCATTTACAGCTCAGCTTAATATTATGGGCTCACGATGTATACTTCATTTTTATACATTTATGCTTTTCTGCTGGATGGTTAAGACCTAGGTAGATCAAAACTTATATACCAACACATGAACTTTATATTTCCTTTGTGGTCATTGAAGTCCCCTCAGGGTTTATCTTGTAGTCCTGTACATTATTCTGTAGTTCCTTTGTCTGTGTCATCCATGTGGATGAGTCAGGCTGGTCTTGAACTCACAGGGATCCTCCCGTCTGAGCCTCCCAAATGCTAGGGTTACAGTCGTGCACCACCACTTGGCCTCCCCATGTCTTTAGTCGCTTGGTTGGCTGCTTCAGTGTCCTGAACAGATTCTGAACATCCACTGTTTATGGTCATCATGACTTTGAAGAAGAATCCCGAGTCTCTGCATGGTGCCAGCACTGGCAAATAAGCTGTGGGGAAGCAGACACGGCCACAAGCATCTTGAATGCCCCGCTGTGAGCGCACAGCCCACAGCATGGCTTCACAGAGGTGTGCTCGGTCCCGGATAAACACAGCTCAATTCTGGTCCCCGTGGTGGGCCATGACGGTGAAAGGAGTTTCCATGCCACAGGCCATTTGCTCTGGAGGACAGAGGCACTGTCCTTGGGAGGAGGCTGCCGTGGCTCATCCGGCAGCAAGGGGGCTGCCTGCGAGCAGGGCTGGGCCAGCCGCCTGCCGAGCACTCACTGCAAGAACCTTGGCGACTGGCCGGAGGGTTCTGACTGGATGCCCAAGGCTTCTCGGTGACAGAAAGGAGAAGCAAATGCATTAGCTGATTCAGCACACTAAGTCAGTAATTTCCCATTCTGATTTCAATACAGTGAACCTCTTCTGATTTCACTTAGAGCTAATTTGACCAACTGTGGGACATGACAGAACTGTGCTTTTACTGTACTTTATTTCTGGTTTAGAACTGCATCTCGCTTTGTAGTCCAGGCTGGCCTTGAACTCACTATGTAGCCCAGCTGGCCTCTAGCTTTCAGTGATCCTCCTGTCTCAGCCTCCTGAGGGCTGGGATTATAGGTGTGTACCACCACTCCCACTTTGAGATTGTGCTCTTAAAGCTGTAACACAGGATCGGATTGTGGATTTGGGTAAATTACTGAAGTGAGGCAGGACACGCAGGCAGGCTTCTGGCAAGTCTCTGGCTCTCTGGGAGCTTGTTTCAAAACACAGCAGAATGTCACCTTGTTCCTGCTTTAGAAACCTCCCAGCAGTGCTTTACAAAAGGACTGCTCTGTAGATGACTTTAAAATGAACAGGAAAGACACCGGTGTCTTAGGCTTTCTTTTATCCTTCAATATTGTCATGCAAAGACATGGGTGAGCCTGTCTCGCTTTTACAAAGGGTGGCTGCTTTTTGAACAAAAAAAAAAAAAATCTGAGCACTTTATAGCCACTGGATTTCAGTTTTCTTTCTTCTTAGCTTATAAAGCTGTGGCTTTGAGAATACAGCCTAAAAGGCCAAATAAAAGAGAGGATGTGTATAGTTCCAATTATGTTATTCACTCTGAATGGCATACAATTTAAAGGATTGTTAAATTACTGTTCAGGTTAGCCGACAGCCCGAAAAGCGTGGCCAAGTGAGGCCAGGGTGTGGCTCATTAGCGCCCCCAGGCAGACCTTCAGCTCATTACAGGACGTTCCTAAGCATGAGCTAACTCAGCACACTCGAAATAATGTTGACAAACACCTCTGACATCTTCCAAAAGTCTAAAAGTTACTCCTTTGGGGGAAATTATTCTTTCCTTATTCTGTCTTTCAGAAGCATTAGATTTTAATGTGACATTTAAAGGAAGAACTGCTCAGTTAGCTTAAAGTAAAGAGGAGATCTGGTCTGCCTCCTTGCCCTCCCCTATTAGCACAGCATGCTGGCTTTGCTGGGCAGGGAACCTTCCCCACAGGAATACTTGCTAAATTCCTCCTCAAACACTGGATGTCTTTAAATGTTCCCTAACTATTAAATGGCTTATTCATATTTCCATTTAAGTTGGGTAAACGAGCTGGTTTATAGAACAGGTAGTAATAAACATTTGAATTCTATTAAAACTGCTAAAAAATAAAAGTGTTATTGAAGAAATCTGGTTACAATGCATCACCATAATCTAATTCTCTTGGAAAAAAGGAATCTGACCCAGAGGTATAGTTAAAGCATTGCAGAAAGGGACTCATAGCCCTTGTTATTTGAAAATGAGAGAGATTTTCTTCTCCCTGTACCTTACTTCAGCAAAAATTGAATTTATTTGTACAGAGAAAAATAGTAAAGCACAGCCAGGCTTGTGTTCTCTGTGTTGCTGTGTATCCATTGTCTTTTTAAAGCTTTCCAGACAGAATTCGTTGGTCCTTAACAAGCTGAGGTATTTTTCTTTCTTTCTTTCTTTCTTTCTTTCTTTCTTTCTTTCTTTCTTTCTTTCTTTCTTTCTTTCTTTCTTTCTTTCTTTCTTTATTTTTACAAAGCTCACTTTGTAGCTCAGGCTGGTCTCGAACTCACAACAATCCTCCTGCCTCAGCCTCCCTAGTGCTGGGATTACAGGCATGAGCCACCACGCCCGGCTTTGAGGTATTTTCAACAAAGGACTAATTTCTCTGAGCTACCAGAAGATTCTGGAAAGTCCAAGAATTCTGGATTAGATTATATTTTTCAGGCGACTATGTGAGAATGTTCATCAAGGTAGAAGAACAGAACACATTTCATGTAGGACCTCATTTACTCAGTTGTAACTGTGGCATTTAGCCCCATGGAATGCGGCTTCCATGACTTCCCTTAGATTTATAGACTGAGCACTTCCAAATGCCTGCCTGAGTGTTAAAGCTGGAACCTGTCCCAGGGAGTTACTCCTATGGCTATCTTTCTGGTCATTCATATTCTTTGTCTTCTAAAACACATTGCATACTGGTTTAGTTTGTTAGGGTTGCCATAAAAGGGGCCCAAACTAGGTGGCTTAATCCACAGGTATTTATTCTCCCATAGTCCTGGAGGCAGGGAGTGTGAAATGAAGGAGTGGTCAGGGAAGGTTCAGAGGGAGAATCTATCCCAGGCCTCTGTCCAGCTCCTGGTGTTGGTGAGCCATCTTTGGCATTCTTTGGCCTCTGTCTCCACTCGATGTCCACCTCTTCTGGTGTCTGTCTCTTGTCCTGGTGAGAGACCACGAGGCACGTTGGGTCAGGCCTTCATACTTCAGCATGTCTTGTCTCCACCTCATTGCGCTTCGAAGCCCTGCTCCAAATAGGGTCCCCTTCATGACTTCTGGGGGTTGGGACTTGAACATGTCTTTGTGGGAGCACAACACAACACACAACAGACTTCTCCACTTTCACCCACCTCAGTGTTTCCTTGGATGCCTTAGTTATTGCTTCGTACATCGATGCAGGTGCAGAGCTGCAGTGACTATAGGAACAGCTCGGAGACCCCTCGGGGACTTCTGCACCTTTCAGCAGATGCAGGGGCACATCTCATGGTGCTGAGAGCTTGGATCATCCTCCTTGAGGCTGCTGGGCCCAGCAGTGCAGATCGTAGAGTCCCCACAGACACTTGCCCTGAAGTGGATTTGGTAAGCCTTAGGATTCAGTGTTAGACAGTACTGCTACCAAGGGAAATCTAGACATCAACAGACATGAGAAAGATTCCATTGCAGAAAATTCAAAAAAGACACCAAAGCAGGAAAAGTAGTAGACTAAATCCTTGCGTGCTCACCCTCCAGCAGGGTCGGCTTTTCCAAGGCCTGCGTTTTCATTTGCACTTGCCCTTGGAAATTATGTATACAGGGCATGTTCTTTGATTCTTAGTTGTCAATGTTTTTAAACAAAATTTTATTACGTTCCCATCCCCACCAGGAAGTGAAGGACACCCCAGTCTGTTCCACTAAACCCCCTCTTTATTGCTCAGACTTTGCCCCTGGGTCATTTTATTTCTTCTTTGTGCCTCCTTGCCTATTTTTCCCGTACCTCTCCCTTTGCCCTCTTAGGATTTCTATGTCGATGTCCCCCAGGAACCTTACACGTTTCTAGGCCAGGCTTTTGGAAACTGAATGTAATTCCATGTGCTGCTAAGAGGTGGGGCCTGGTGGGAAGAGTCAGGTCGCCGGGGCTGTGGCCCGGAAGGGTGTACCCCTTTCCTCCTATTTCCTGGCTGCCATGATGCTAGCAGCTTTCCTCCTCCAGGCCCTTTCTCCATGCCTTCCTGCCTGGGAGCCTGCCCGCTATAGATGAAAACATTAGCCAGCACAAACCTCTGCTCCTCTCTTTAAGTTGTTGGTGTCAGGAACTGTGTCCCAAAGATAAGAAAGAGACTAAATGAAACATGTCCCTCTTATGGTGTGTTCTAAAATTATATCCAGGGTTTAATCTGTAGAGATGAGACTGAGTGGGTGACAGAATAGCGCAGTGTCACCAAAAAAAGAATTTGTCTCCTACATTAGTTCAGAATGCTTTACACCGCCCCACAAGGGTCAGGAGAAGCATCAGGCTGGGGGCGGGAGAGGGAGGGCAGGAGTAAGGGCAGAACCTAGGCCAGAGTCCTCACTGGTTTTCCCCAGAAGACAGGCAGGACAGAAACAGCCTAGGATTGGCCACTTTGAGCTATGGGGGTGGGCTTTGGGCTGAGGAATGGTCTCTCACTGCCTGGAAGAGGCCCTAAGGTGCCTCAGGGTAGGCCTGGAGAAATACTGGCTCTGTGTGAGAGTCAGTGAAGAAGGTATGGGATGAGGCAAGGTCTCAGATGGGCCTGACCATTATCAGTCATCTACATAGGAAGAAGGAAGCTCTAGGGAAAGGATTTGGTTCCTGTCCTAAGGCAGGAGGAAGGAATGCTACAAGGAGAGGTGAAAAGGAATCTAAAGAGAAAGCCCTGGGCTAGGGAGATAGTTCTGTGGTCTAAGAATCTACCTGGTAAGCATAAGGACCCAGGTTCAATCCCCAATACGGCATGCCTTGCTGGCCTCACACGGAGCTCTAAACTGGACGTAGTGGTGCATGCCTGTAATCCTAGCACTGGGGTGGCTGAGACAGGAGGATCGCTGTGTAGCGAGACCCTGCACCAAATAAATAAATAAATCTTTAACAAGTAAATAAAGAGATAGGTCCCAGCCTAGGGAGTTGGTGTCCGCCTGTATCCCCAGCATGCTGGGAATTAGCAAAATCTGTCTCAAAACAAAAAATTTAAAAGGCTGGAGGTGTCACTCCTGCACTGCAGATAGATGACAGGCTTTGCTATTTTCCCTCTCTAGTTCCTGGAGGGTGGCCTGTCCAGAGGATCCATGGAATCCTTTCTCCTAGGCCTCACTTGGAACATAGCTTTGGCTGTTTCCTTTCTAATATATCTGTGAGGAACCAGGTTCTGAGAGCTGAACCTGAGATTTGTGGGAAGCCTTGTTATAGCTGTTTTATCAGAAGCATGGGGATACATATCAGGGCTTAGGTCTGGCATCTAAGCAAGAGGGACAGTCTCAGACTGAGTCCCCAACCTGTGGGGTGTGACACTGTGTCCAAGCAGAGAATGTCAGAGCTGCACTGAACTTGGTGAGAAGATTCCCACCTGGTGTGCACTGCAGAGTGGGCTGCTGGCTTGCTTGCTACGTGAGGGAAATGCCTGCCATAAGAAGCTTCTTAGGGGCACAGGCGTCATCTGCATTCACTGGGCTGTGACAGCAGAGGAAAATCAGATCCTTTGCCTTTTTCTGGTGCACTACCCCCAAACACACCACTTTAACACACTGATGCCTCAGAGCAGAAGGTGCTGGGAGACAGGGAGTTAGAAGGGCTTCTCGATCCCTTCTGCCCTTTGCCCGTGACAAAGATGGTTGCCTTGCACTGAGAAGAGAAGTGTTCATGTTATCAAGGCTGGGAGTTGAAGGTTGAGGGGACCAACACAAGCACACCTGGCTAAGCTAACCCTAACCCCCCCTTTAGTTTTCCTCCACACATTTCCTAGTCACTGTCACACAATTCACTGCCCCACCCCGAGCCTCTTTGTTCATGTCATAGACCCACAATTTATCACTCTGTATCCGTAAAGTTATAGAAGTTCTTGGGCCCAACACCTTCCTGGGGTCTTTATTTTCTTCCTGAAGGACTCTAAGTGTGTGTAAACATGTTAAATAAATTTCATTATTTGACTCTTTATTTTATATTTAATTCTTAAACCCAGCCACAGAACCCAAGATAATGGAAAGAAGATTTTCCCCCTATCCTGTTCCTGGAGCAGAGAGCCAGCCCTGGGAGGGACAGTCTGTCCCCAGATGCGTAAGGTCCCCAGGATATGCCAAAGCATCATGCAACTCAAAGTGAAGAACATAATTAGCACAGGGTCAGACCCGCCAGGCCCACTGGGCTCGCCCTGCAGTTTTCCCAGGGCCTGGTACAGGGCTGCTGCCTGGCTTTCCCGGGACAGCTGATTGGTTATGGCCTTGCACAAGTTGTCTCACTGGGGATGTACGAAGCCAACGCCCAAGGAAGTAGGCACAGCTGCCTCTGTATTGTTAATGCATCCTACTTTCTAGCAGGTCGCAGGCCTAATTAATTATCCTTTCAGAAAGGGTCTGCTCATCTTCCTGCCATGGCCTTAGGGCCCTTTGGAGGGTCCCTGAGTCCCGGAGTTGGGACAGCTATGTGTGTGGCAGTGTCAATGATTTCTGTGGCTGGCGCTGGCTTCCCCTCTGTTACTGCCAATGTGGTTGTGAATCTGAGTGTCGCTGCATCTCCAGCTGTGAAACAGAGACTGCTAATAAATTACTTCGGAGCCGGGCGTGGTGGCGCAGGCCTGTAATCCCAGCACTCGGGAGGCTGAGGCAGGAGGACTGTTGTGAGTTCGAGACCAGCCTGAGCTACAAAGTGAGCTTAAGGCCAGCCTGAACTGCATAGTGAGACCCTGTCTCCAAAAAAAGACAAAAATAAATAAATAAATAAATGACTTCGGGTGACCTGTGGTAGCTGTTGAACTGCCCTGGGGTGGGAGGGGGATCACCGAAGACAATTCGCCCTTCATCCATGCTCGGTAGATGCTGACTGACCAGACGTGGTACCACTCACTGCCTCTTTGAGCATTAGCACTGTGGATCTTCACAGAGACATGGAAGGCTTCATTCTTACTCAATGTAGCCACTTGCATGAAGACACACAAAAGAATGGCCCATTCCCTGGAGAGGGCGGGGTGCAGCCCCTACCTTTGGAGGCTGGATTAGCTGAAGGCGCAGTCCCACTTCCTTTTCCCTCCTTCCCTGGCTTCCAGCTTGACTACTGATAGTCCTCATTAGAGCTTCCTTTTTTTTAATTAAAAAAAAATCATTTGTTTGGTGCAGGATCTCAGTACACAGCTCAGACTCGTAGTGATCCTTCTGTCTCAGCCTCCCCAGTGCTGGGATCACAGGTGTGCGCCCCCACGCCTGGTTCCGGTGGCCGTGGCAGCGTGCCTGGGGTTCCAGGGCCGGCACGGCATGTGGTACTGGGGATCAAACCCAGGTCCTTCCGCTTGCCGGATGAGTGCTTAGACAACCGAGCTATCTCCCTAGCCCGAGAATTTATTTTGAAA
Source organism: Ctenomys sociabilis (assembly GCA_004027165.1). Classification (NCBI taxonomy): domain Eukaryota; kingdom Metazoa; phylum Chordata; class Mammalia; order Rodentia; family Ctenomyidae; genus Ctenomys; species Ctenomys sociabilis. The sequence goes on from PVKA01005112.1 coordinate 20,839, forward strand.
TCCTTCTCTTTCTCTTTAGCCTTCTTATTTTGCAACATTTAAAAATCCTCCTTTTTCCTATTAGTTTTTCAAAGTTGTTTTGTTTGAAAAGTAATTATAATGAGAATTTTTTTTTTTTTTTAGCTGTACAGGTCCTTGTGAGGTACTTTAAAGTTTTGGGATAAAAGAGACCATGTCTCAGATCAACTATATAAAAATTCCTGAGTCTGTATTGCAAGTACATTAAAAAATATAACAACCTCAGGGCTGGGGAGATGGCTCAGTGGAATAAGTGCTTCCTTGGCAAGTGCTAAGATCTGAGTTCAATCCCCGATTGTGCCAAAAAAAAAAAAATATATATATATATATATATCATCTATCTATCTATCTATCTATCAACCTCTCTGTCATGCAGAGTTCTGTGGCACCAAATTATCATGTCCAAAAGTGGTAACTATAGAGAAAGGAATGGATTGTTTGGTCTGCTTTCCTTTTTTGGGGGGGAGGGGGGTGGAACCCAGGATTGAACTAAGGCTCTTGTGCTTGCCAGGGAAGCGCTTATTCCACTAAGCCATCTCCCCGGCCCCTTGGTCTGCTTTTCTAATGTGAACTCTGTTGCTTCAGAAATTTCTTTCAGCTGTAGATGAAACAAATGAAGAATGGTAGAATAACTGAAAAGATCTCAGTGTGTGTCTCAAAAAGATAAAGACTCTTCTTGGAAGCCAGATAGCCATGACTGAATTACCACACTTAAAAACAGCCACTTTTGTTGACATGTTTGCAGGTGAAATCAAAGAGTTACGCAAAGATCACTATCAAGGGACCCAAGCTACATAAAACAAGAACCGAGATGACCGACCTCCTGGTGGGGGTCTACCACGTCCACTTAGAAAGCAGCCCTGCCCCTCCCCACTGCACTGAGTCAGATTGTCTCTAAATCTGATCCCCAGATACTAGAAACGCTAGAGTCCGAGGAGCATGCTGGTACAGGAGGATGTGGTCAGCAGAATCAAGGACAGAAAACTATGTCAGGCCAACAACCTGTTCAGGAACATATGGGAAGAATATCCAATAGTTTAAAGTTTTAGAGACACTGTTGGTGAAATGCCTTGAACAAAACAATGTTGCAAAAACTTTCTGAGACATACAGCAAGATGTGAATATTTTTAGCTAATGTCATGGCATTGTGACCATATCCCAAAATAGACCAAGAGGTACGCTACAGATACGTACATAGAGATAGATATATAATACCAAAACACAGATACAATTACATGACATCTAGGGTTTGCTTCAAAATATTGCCACTTGTGTGTTCTAGGAAGGGAACTGCATTGAGTACCAAAGCTATGATTGGCCAAGGGTGCATAATGTGTTGAAGTTGGTTGGTGGGGTTTGAGTCTATCTGAGATTTTCCACAGTTAAAAGTAAAATGGAGAAATGAGCAAGCAAACAAACACTGCTCCACACCTCCCCGACGGGTGAGTGGGTGGATGAAGGCTCTTTATCAAGTCTATAAATAGGTTTTAAATTAGGTCTCAGCAACATCGGCTCTTTTTCTGCACCGGGTTCCCCAGGCGCAGCGCTGGACGTGTCAGCAGCTCATTCCGCTGTCCACTGTGCACCACGGCCCCTGGCGGGCGGCTGTGTGCTCGGAAGGAGCAAGGGTGACACCTTCCCTGGGGGGTGTGTGATACCTGGGGGCTGTTCTGCCCTTCCTGGTGGTCCTGACCAACAACTGCCATCCAGCCCTGACAGTCTTGCTCCTATCACCATGGGCCTGAACCACTTAGAACCAAAATCTGCACTGAGAAAAACTGCACCAACCTTTCGAGACAATTAAAATATACATTCCATAAAGCACACTCAATTTCCCTAAATATCGTGTGGTCCTAAATATTTAATATTCTCCTCTGCACGTCTTAAAAACATTCACTGTTTTCACCGTGGCTCGTCTGCACATAAATATGTTTCCTTGTGTGAAACAACATTTTTACAACTAACCCGCCTTGAAATTAGGTCAGCATTTGTACTTTAGGGGCTGATTTTTATTCCTCCTGTGGTCCTCATGCCCCTGCCATTGGCCTAGTTAGTTTTGTCCATGCTGTCTTCTAGGCCACTTGCAGGGCTCCTACTAAATTGCTGTCACTGAAGTGGCACTTCTTCGGGCTTACACCGAAGGACATGAGGCTGCTTGCAAAGCTGTCTTGTTTTAGAACAGCAAGGTGGAAAACACAGGAGGCAGATGAGGAAAAGCTGCTAACATTTTCTCCTGAGTTAAAGAGTTAAATCCTAAAAGATTATTAATTTTTTAAAAAGCAATAAAGATGTGAAAGATTTCTTTTTAGTGAGTGGAACACAAAGAAATTCTTTCTTGGTGTTAGTTTTTAATGTTCTTTGTTGTGTTGAAACATAAAAAAGTCCCCTAATACAATAAAAACTACATCCAAACACGGAATAGTCACAGAATAACACTTTTTAATTGAAGTAAACAGCTATTTTCTAAACTTTAAATTATAAAGAACCCTCAAATCCTTATAGACTCATTTTATTTTAAACGTAGCATTCATTGCTTTAATAAAAGAATACATTAGCTCGACACTTTCATATTCTAATTTAAGAAATATTCATGAGGCACATTAAAATATTCCACTGCATTTGAAGTGGGAGTAGAGACTGAAAAAACACAAAGAACTTCTTAAAAATAGTTTTGATTCCATTTTTGTATTTTAATTTGATGAAATAAATGCTCCATTTCAACTTTTTTTTTCTTAAATTCTCTGAATTATGGGCAATACTTATGGTTTTGAGATGAAGTACGGAGAATGTACCTCGTTTCCCATGGTGGGGTGTTACACTGTGACTCGCCAGTAATTACATCCTTGTTCTGAATGAGTTTTATTGTCCTGTCGTCCTCCCAATTTCCCCTGTGTTTATTGGTAATGTTTGAGATTTTTATGGAGCCAACAAGTGAAGGATCTAAATCTCAGCGAACAGAGTTTTCATTCTGTTGAAAGTAAGATGAGCGTGTAGAGCTACCCGTTCGGCAGCGACTGTTAAGAAACTACGCAGATCTGCTCGCCAGACCTCACATCACAGGAAACGCAGCCCATTTTTTCGCACTTGACTCTCAGGTGATGGTACACTAATGCTTGAGGCTTAGTTCCTTGTTTCACCAGACAAGGAAGAGAGTTCTTTTTCATGACACAAGTTAGAGAAATGTGAGGCTTGGGCTAACGAGGTCTTATGAGAAGTTAAGTGAATGAGCTGATGTATGCCTGTGTTGCATAATGAGGACATGTTAACTTCAGGTTTCCAGGACAGGCTCGCAGGCCTGGCTGTGCGGTTCCTCCTGGTAACCTAGTGTGACGTGAACACGAACATGGACATGCAGGAGATGTTTGTGCACTCTGCAGATGACTCAAAGAAAGGAGAGGAAGGTCCCACGCTGGAAGATAGTCTGACTTCCAAATGATGGTGGTAGCTTAGCATGCTAAGGGTAGCTGTGAGATACTTCCTGGTTAGAAATTAAGTGGGATTTTCTTTAATTCAGTATGGTAAGACATACAGATCTGGCAATTAGAAAGTGAAAGTTGACATCTGCAGTCCCCTACAGATGGGGAGCACACCACTGGGGCCACTTGGGCAGGCACCAGGCTCCAGGAGGCAGACGAGCCAGGGCACACTGGCAGGCGCATTTACTGTAGCTCCATGGGAAGGCAGGATGGGTGGGCTCAGGCTGGGGCAGAGTGGCTGTCTGAGCTCTCAGTGCTTGGCCCTGGGGTGACTGGGCAGCCAGCTAGCGCCCCTAAAGTACAAGAGACTCCTAAGGAGGTCCTGGGGGCAGTGGGTTTGCCACTGGCTTCTCTGCCTTCGGAAGAAGGACTGCAAAGTACATCCTACTTCACCTCTAGGAATTGGCTGGTCCTAGAGGGGTGGTCTCCCCAGGTTGGCAAGGTGTCAGAACCTGGAAAATAGGGTTAGTCTGCAAACACAAGGTGTAAATCTCTTGCCAAGAAAAAAAAAAAAAAAGTAGGATGATCAGTTTAATAATTCATGTAAAAAAATGTAAGGTTTATTTGGATAGTTGGTTAGTAAGCCATTAAGGTGACACTACCCTGTTTATGTAGCAGCTGGTTGTCAACCAGGCTGTGCCCAAATGGTATCTCCTCAGAGCTCCTCCCTCCCACCCTGCTGATACCCATCCCAGACTCCAGTCACCCCGGACGATGTTAGATTCACATCTTTGCTATCTGAAATAACAAGTTGTATTTATCTCTGCCTGGCTGACAACTGTCTAGCCCTCTGAACTAGAATGTAAGCTCTGTCCAGTGCTATCTCTGCAGCCTCAAGAATAGGGCCTGGCATGTAGAAGGCCCCCAGTAAATAACAGCTGAATGAACAAATGCCAAGCTGGGGGAAACATGGTAGCATCTTCAGCTGAATCCATTGATCTCTGGTTGTTGATCACAAAACAAAAATGTTCCTTTGTTAGCAAATACTGAGCACAATGCATCAAGCTTTGAGTGCTGTCTTGGTTACTCTTCTCATTGCTGGGACAAAATCCCCAACACTCACAATTTAAATGAGGGGAAGTTCACGTTGGCTCACATGTTCAATCCATGACTCCAGCACAGCTGAGGGGCCCGGGGGAAGCTGAGCTGCTGATATCACAGTAGCCTGGGTACAGGGAGAAGAGGAGGACCCAGGAGCAAGCTGGGCCTTCAGAGCCCCATCTCCAGTGCCACCCTTCTGCAGACCAAACCCTATGTCCTGATGTCATGTTACACTGTAGGATCCAGGACTCGATCACCTTTTCAAAGCCCTACCCGTAATGAGCACCCAGGCTCTGGGAAGACAGTAACAGTGGTATCCACTGTAAAGAAAACCCTAGCACACTGAAGAGACCGGGGCATAGAAAAGCACACCAGCTAGTCTGCATACTGTTCCAATGGGAGAAAGAATGGACATTTAATTAGCAGCTACCATGTACCAAGAACTATGGCAGGTTGTAACGAAGCAGACTTCTGCTTACCACAGCACGTGGCTTGCCTGGCGGACGTTGAGGGACAGGGTACAGCGATCCCTCATTTATCATGGAGATTACATTCCAGACACCCAAAAAATACGTGAAAATCAGCAAAGTAGCCACATATTTATTTTAATGTTTATATATATTTTAAGACTTTATAAACCCTTTCTACACTCTTATAAACCTTTCCCACACTTTTAAAAACACTTTTAATGTTCCCATTTTCTAAACTTGTCATTTAACAAGTTTATAAACAAATGCAATTTTTTTTTTTGTCTTTTTTTTGAGACATGGTCTCACTTATGCAGTTCAGGCTGACCTTAAGCTCACTTTGTAGCTCAGGCTGGTCTCGAACACACAGCAATCCTCCTGCTTCAGCCTCCCGAGTGTTGGGATTATAGGCATGTACCACCACGCCCAGCTAACAAATGTAATTTTAACAACATATGTATACTGTACAGTACTTCAAAATCCCATGATATAGCAAAAAATTCATGATAAATAATTTAGTTTTTTTTTTTTTTTTTTGCAGAACTGGGGATTGAACTCAAGCCCTTGCGCTTGCCAGGGAAGCACTCATTCTACTGAGCCATCTCCCTAGCCCCTTAGATTAGTATTTTTTGGAAACCAGTGAAACAATGAGTCTGTAAAAGTTGAAACACAAAATAGCGAGCACTACTGTACCCATGGAAGGGGGCCCCACACGTGAGGCCTTGGGGTCAGCCTGACTCGAGGCCTTGCTTAGGAAGGACACACTCGTAGACTTACCTCAATCCTGTTGACCTCACCCAGCTGTTCCACAGCCCACTTCGGTCCAGCTGGACACACACTGAGGCTGGCTTCTCTAGATCTAGCGGGTATAAGTGTTCCTTGGGCTCTTCCACTAGTGGTCAGTTTCACGTGCCACCTAGGCCAGGTCATTCTTGTGTAGGCATGTTGCCGTATGGTGAATATCTCCAATCAGTTGACTTTAGGTGAAGATTATGCTAGAGTATCTGGGAGGGCCTCCACTATTCAGTCGAAAGCCTTACAAGCCATCCCAAGGTTTCCCTAAAGAGAAAAGAATTCTGCCTCAGAATGGTAGTAGCATCAGCTCTTCCCCAAGAGTTCTAGCCTGGCCAGCCCTACATTACTGTGTGAGCCAATGTCCTAAAATGAATCTCCTAACACGACACACACGTGTACACACCCCTGTGAATGGCCCTGCTTCTTGGTGACTCCTGATGCCTGTGGCACTCCACGCATAGGCGCTCCGGGGTGTCCCTCTCTCATCATCTGCTCTGGCCTGGTGAAATCCTGCCACTCACGGTCCACTCCCAGGCTCATGAATTCTTCTGTCTGCCTGTGCTATGTTTAAGCCCATCTCACCCCTCCAGGGTCAGGGGCTCCATCTGCAGGATTTTCCCAGGAGTCAATTATCCATATGTGCTGTCACAACTTGTCCTGGGCAACTCTGCTGGGTGGAAACTCAGGAAGGGCACCTGGCTGGCCCCAACTTTGCCCATGCACCCTTTTGTTTGTTTTTGCTGTGGTTCCTCCCTCTATTATAAATCACTGGTGTGAGTTGCCCATACGCCAGGTTCTGTGAATGACAGTGGTCCCTGCACCTGGGGTGGTGCTGGGGGCCTTGGCATGCTCTCTGCCATCTGTTCTGATGCCTCCCTGACTCTCCACCTGTCCTCTCCCTAGTGCTGGTCTCTCCAAACTAACAGGCTCTCCTGTCCCTTTCTCTGGAACATCTTCCTCTGGTCACAGAGGGTTTTTGTGACCTAATTCCATTCCATCCCTATGACAGGTACACAGGGAGAAATTGGCAGTGAGTTGGCTCACACAACTGGCTGACATGAAAGACAAAAAAAAAAAAACCAAAAAAAGACAAAAAAAAAAAAAAATTTACCCCAGCCGGGCGTGGTGGCGCATGCCTGTAATCCCAGCACTCGGGAGGCTGAGGCAGGAGGATTGTTGTGAGTTCAAGACCAGCCTGAGCTACAAAGTGAACTTAAGGCCAGCCTGAACTGCATAGTGAGACCCTGTCTCAAAAAGACAAAAAAAAACAAAAAAACAAAAACCAAAACACAACTGGCTGACATGGCCCAAGATCTGCAGGGTGAGCTGCGGATATGTTTTGGTGTATTGGTATTGCGCTTCCAGTTTTAGAGACCTCCATAAAGCACGGTTTTTAATTTTGTCCCTGATTTGAGCAAACTGTATTGAAGGATGCATATTTGTGATGACATGACGTCTGGGATTTGCTTTAAAGACTTATGAAATAAAGTCTAAGAGCACTGCAAACTCCCCTGAGAGCTGGCTTAAGGCAGTATGAGTGTCTAAGTCTATGTTATTACCATGTGGTAAACACAGGTTACCGTGTGATGATTACAACTGGCATTTTGCTAACACATATTTTAAAATTTTACCATAAATATTTTTTTAAAGTGGAAAGGAGAGTTAATTCTCATAAAAGAAAGCCTAAGTTAAATAATCATAAAAATTTTGCCATGTGTAGCTGTGGAGATAGCTTGGTGATCTAATCACCCACCTGGCAAGCACAAGGACCCAGGTTTGATCCCTGGTACCACACGCTGTGCTGGCCCCAGGCCCCTGGGCGCACCATGTGGGCACGAGACCCTGCATCAAAAAAAATTTTTTTTTTGCTATGTTTGTTTCCTTTTTTCTCTTTGTTCAAGTATTTTGAAGCAAATGTTAGATTTCTTGACATTTTACTCCTACTTACTTCATTATGTGTCTGTAAAACCTTTCTCTTATATAACAAGGCCATTTATTACACCTAACAAAATTAACAGCGATTCTTGGAATCAGAATATCAAGACCGTAATAGCTCAGTGGGCTAAAGTGCTTGTGTAGGCAGAGCGCAGCAGCTGGGGTTCGATCCCCCCCAGGGCGCGTTGAGCCTGCCGATTGAGGCTGAGCATGATGCTATGCACCTGTAATCCAGCGCTTGGAGGCTGAAAACAGGAGGATCACCAGGAGACCAATCTACGTAGTGAGACCCTGTAGACCTTGTAATAGATACATTAAAAAAAAATCTCTTGATAGTCTCACTAATGTCTTCCTATATTTGTCTTGCTTGAGTCAGAACCTAGCCAACTTCCACACATATTTTGTTTTGTCTTTTAAGCCTTTTTAAATCTAGAGCAGTCCCTTCCTTTCTTTTAGAAGCCATTTGTTGCATAATACTTTTTTAAAATCTAAAATTGTTATTTTAGAAACACAGATTGAGGCCAGCCAGATAGCTCAGCAGATTAAAGCGCCTGCTCAAGGCAGATGCAGGGACAGTTTTCAATCTTGGGCGTGCCATGCCGGCCCCGCCCCCAGGGCCCACTGAGTTTGATTGAGACCGGGGCGTGGTGGCTCTGCCTGAGATCCCAGCGCTCCGCTGGCTGAACACAAGTGGATCACTACAAGTCCGATCTGTGTAGTGAGACTCCATAGACCCTGTGCTAAATACATTTAAAAAAAGAAGAAAAAGAAACACAGATTGAAATAGCGAGGGGGAAAAAAAAATCTGCATGCACAGTGTAAATATGGTCTGGTTAAAAAATGTGGAAACACAGAACTTGGAAGGACCTTGTGGTTGAGATCAAGCACGTCCCTCAAAAACCCTGAGTTCAGAGTTTGGGCTTTTGGAAGATGATCCGTCGCCTGGAGGCTTATGGGGACTCTGCCTTAGCTGTTAGGAGGTGGGGCCTGGTTCAAAGCCGAAGGTCCCTGGGGGAGTGCTTTTCCCCCTCCAGGCTCCTTCCTTCCGTCTCTGCTTCCTGGCCATCATGACGCGGGAGATTTCCCCTCAGAGCCTCCCACTTTGGCCTTCCTGCACAGAGCCAACTAACTACAGACTGGAAATAAGAGGCTAAATAAATCCCCCCTTTAGCTTGGGGGCGTCAGGTATTGTGCCTACGACCAGAAGTGACCAAGACAGAGGATCATTTGATTGCTTGCATAGTTTGCTGTCAGGACCTCGACTAAATTACAGGCATTTATGCTTTTCTAAAGATAACAGTGATTTTGCTTTGTGCATTTGTAAGGCAGAGATACCAAGGCACTGGGGTAGTTTTTGTTTCTGGATCTTTTTAATCAGTAGCTGGTATAGAAGGTCCTTTGTGTACCATTGAAAAAAAAATCAAACATCTTCCTCAAAAGACATTTCAAGTAAGACATCAGGGTTTGGGCTGACTATTGGATGGGATTGGCAGAAACTGGGCATGGAACGTGGTCAGTTGTGATACAGAGAATTTACTTCCTGTCCCAGGCTTGCTGTCTGAGTTTAGGCGAGTTGGTCGTCTTCTGGATCCGTTTCTTCATCCATATGTTTTACAAACACTATTTTTTTTGTGTGTGTGTGGAACTGGGGATTGAACTCAGGCCCTTGCGCTTGCCGAGGAAGCACTTATTCCAGTAATCTATCTCCCCAGCCTCCAACAAACACTAAATTTTAAGATGCAACTATTTCTTTTGCACCCTCGGATGTACTAGAACAGGCCCTTCAAACCCTGTGCAAGTGGATGACAGCCAGACCAGAGACCTGCGTCTTCTAAAAGGCTTCATTTTAGTGCTTGTCCTTCGGCATTTCATGAAAAAAATTAAAAGCCTCATCATGACTCAGATGAGATAAGAATAAACAATGATGGGTTTGGATCATGTCTAGCATATTAATTAGAAGCAGCTCTGATGAGTTGTGTAATAACGGACTTTATTACTAGAGCTCTCCAGACACTACAGGCAGGATGCAGCGAAGCCCAGTAATGGGGTCAGCATCCATCCAGTGTGAAGAGCAGAGCTGAAGAAATCCTTCAGGCTGAATTATGTGCTCCAAAAAGATATGTTGAAATCTTAACCCTCCGAACCTATGAATGGTTCTATATTTGAAAATACAGATGGTCTCTATCTCATAATAGTCCAACTTAGAGTTTTTGACCTTTGGATGGTCTAAGTGATAGGAGTTCAGTAGAACCTGTACTTGCAATTCAAGCTTGGGTCTTTCGCAGGCTGGCACTGTGCAGTGTGGTCCTCTCTCAGAAGTTGGACAGTGACATCGAGAACAGCCCCCTCCTTGAGGTCACCAGGGGAAAAAGGCCAACAACACCCTGCAGCGTGCTGTTAGGAAGCAAGGATGTTGGGGCAGCTGGGGAGTGTGGAGTGTGCTTAGTGTTTCAAAATTTCATTGACTTTTGTGAGGCTTTTGAGACAGGATCTCGCTCTGCAGTTCAGGGGCTGGGCTTGAACTCACTATTAGTCCAGACTGGCTGGAACTCATGGCAATCCTGCCTCAGCCTGCCGAGTACTGGGATTACATGTATGTGGCCTCTCACTCAGCTCCGAAATGCATTTATACCAGTACTGGGCATGGAACAGAGCACCTTTTCATTGTGCTATATCCCAGTCCATTTTGCCTTAAAAAAGAGAAAAGAACCTTGAGACAAGGTCTTACCAAGTCTCTGTAAACTGCCTAGGCTGGCCTTGAACATGGAATCTTCCTGCCTCAGTCTGCCAGAACAATGGGATTATAGATATGCGTCACATACCCAGCTGGAAGTGCATTTCTAATTTCTAATTTTAGTGTGTGATGGCAAGACAAAGCTGCATGGTCAGTGAAGGAGTAGCTGTAGTCTTGCAGATGTAATTAAGTTGAAAATAAGTTCAAGGGCCAGCCAAATAGCTCAGCGGATTAAAGTATCTGCTTAGACAGAGCACAGCAGCTGGGGTTCAGAGCCGGCATGCCATGACCACCCCACCCCCACCTGCACCCCTGGGCAAAGCTGAGACTGGGCATGGTGGTGCTTGGGTCTGTAATCCCAGCTCTTGGGAGGCTGAAAACAGAAGGATCACTACAAGTCTGACCTACATAGCGAGACCCTTGTAGACCCAGTGCTAAATACAAAAAGAAAGGAAGAAAGAAAGAAAAGTTTATTCTTGATTTGGGTGGGTACAATCCAATATGATGGATGGTCTCATGAGGAAAGGAGAGACAGATGGAATGACACAGGGAAGAAGAAGCACATTCAAAGACAGGGGTGGGGACAAGTGATGTCTACAAACTAGGAGGCCAAGGTGACCAACAAATCCCAGAGGCTGAGGCCAACTGGAAATGATTCTCCCCAGGTGTTCAGAGGGAGCCTGGCCTGGTGGACACCTTGGTTTCTGGCTCTAGGCTCCAGAATAGACAGCAAATTCCTGCTGTTCAAAATGCCCCAGCTCGCGACCCTTGGGCCCAGCAGGAAGGGAATGAAGGCCTCTCTGTCCCTGGCCTCGGCTGCACTCTGCATGTGTGGCAAACAACATGCCTCAGTTTGTTTCTGTGGACAAGAACAGTGGCTGGCAATGCTCTCCGGTCTCCCTTACAGCCACAGAGAAGGAGAGGGACCAAGTGCCTCCTCCTGTCCCTGCTCCCATGGCGGGTGTGGTAGTGCATGCCCTCTCGGCCCTCAAACGCTGCCCAGTTGGGTGGTTTCAGATGGTGTCTTTGGAGAGGCTGGGGCTGGTGGATGAATAACGCAGCAGATGCACATTGCACTGCTCCCAGCAACGAGGAGCGAGGCTGGTGTGGTCCCCATGGGAACAGCCGACGGAGAAGGGGCTAGGGGCGCTGGGCGGGGTCAGCTGCTGTCTCGGGTGAGGTGCCAGCCTCCTGGGACTGCTGAGGCTTTTCTTTTCCTCGTTTTGTTAGTACGCGTTTGCAGTTTGTACAGACATGGCAGGAACGAGTACACACTCATCGCAGCAGCTCCATCCGCCTCCCCTCCCGCTCCTGCCTTTCTCTCCTCCATTACCGCTTCATTTCTATTCAGGCGTTAGGCACGTGGTTTTATTCATCCTCCCAAAGTCACCCACGGAAGCCGTTGGCATCTCCACCCCGTACACACACAAAGCCCATAAGGAGCGCAGTTACAGGGATCCGTGTTCGATCCCATTTGCTGTGTCGGCCCCACCCCGGGGTGCGCTGAGATAGCAAATGAGAGAATGCGGCTGGGCATGCACGAGTCCGATCTGTGCAGCGAGACCCTGCAGACCCTATACTAAATACATTTAAAAAGTGAGAGAGAGAAATACAGTTAGATGTTGGAGATCACCTTGCTAGCCAAGACAAAACTCACAAGAGAACTTCTCGATGCCAATGGGTTCCCAGCCCGCCGCTCTCACATAGCAATTGTAACCATTTCTGCTTTTACACATATTTTTACAAGTAATTTAAAGTACTTTTCACATATTTCTTTTTTATTTTATGTGTCATCTCATACGATTTTATGATTTAATATAAAAATATTTTTTAAAAGGAAAATAAACTGGGCATGGTGGCAGGTGATCCCAGGCTGGTAATCCCAGCATTCTGGGAGGCTGAAGTGGGAGGATCTCAAATTTGAGCCCAACCCGGGTCATTTAGCAATTTAGCAAGACGGTATCTCAAAATGGAAACATTTTTAAAATGCGTTGGGTAGGTAGGTCAGTGCTAAGGCTCTGGGTTCAACCCTAGTAATACCAACAAAATTGATATTCATTTTCTGATCTCATCTCCTAGAGGCATTGTTTTTCATGGAAATATATTTCTTTCAAATGTTTCTCCTGCAGTAATCCCTGTTTATCTGATGGGAATATGCTCCAAGACCTGCTGGGATTCCTGAAAATGTGAAGAATAATGGACCATGTTTATGATACAGTTCAGTTTGTAGGGTAGGCTTGGTAAGAGATTAGTAATAATAACTCACAGCAAAATAAGTTACGAGGACGCACCATCATAGCGTTACCAGCACCAGGATTCTTTCACTTGGGAGCCGTTATCAAGTAGAGTCTGTGGTGCCGCCACAGAGACTCTAACAAGCAAGATGGTGGCCCAGGCCCAGGGACTGACCGGTGGGCCTCGCAGACAGCGTGAAGAACTGGACAAAGGGCTGCCTCTGCTCCCGGACAAGACGGAGACCCAGGGCACGGGACTTCAGGACGCTACTCAGAATGGTGCGTCATTTAAATTTAGGATCTGTTTCTTTCGGGAATTCCCTGTGGAATATTTTCATACCACAGTTGATCCCGGTTATCTGAAGCTATGGAAAATAAAATGATAAGTGAAGGGAAGTTACTGTACTTTGCCTTACAGACATCAAATTTTCCAAATCTAGTAATGAGAAATTATTTTAGGAACTGCCTTCATTGGACCTTTTCTATTGAATCTCTGAGTTTTTCTTCTGGCCAGGATTAGAAGGTGGAGATCGGATTCCACATTTTATTTCAGTTTGGCTTTGTTTGGTTTTCTTGAGATTTCCTTCGGTCTCTGTGCTGTTCTCAGTGCCACTTTCTCAGATGCCTGGGAGCAGGAACTTACAAGACTCGCTGGTTTCCTCTGAGCGCCACGAGGAGCTAGCAGCACCAAGCTGTGTCCCTGCTTCACAGGCGCTTCACAGGCCGTGTGTGGGCCTGGATTTCAGTGGTCCATTGCTCGGAGCTGGCTCCCTGGGCCCCTGATTTTCTGCCATAGGGGAAAAAAATCAGTTGAGGTACACAAAAGAAAGGGTGTTGTGTTTATTTATGGACAAAGTGATGAGGTAGAGGCTAAGGAAGTAGAGGCTAAGGAGGTAGAGGCTAAGGAGGTAGAGGCTAAGGAGGCAGAGGCTAAGGAGGCAGAGGCTAAGGAGGCAGAGGCTAAGGGAATTGGCCAAATTCATGACTAAAACGAACCCGTCCTGGCTCATGCATCCTCCTTCCAGGACTTGAATTCCTCAGCATTTCTGATGTTGAACCTGACGTGACTCCATGCCAAGGCAGAGTAAAGGAAAATCACCTCCTTCGTAAAAGTCGCAGGGTGGTGTTTGGCTGCTATGGAGCTAGGAAACTGACACTTGCCCATCCATCTCTGCCTCCTCTGATACTGGCCACACCTTCCAGCCCCCTAGGGGCTGTGATTCCACAGCCTTTGAACAATGCCCAAGCACCAAAGGCGAAATTGGGGACCATATCGTGTGCCCCTGCAGCGTCCGCAGAAGACAGAGTTCCCTTACCAGGAAGCACTGGAGCCTGAAGGACGTAGCACGCCTCTGTCTCATTCATGGAAGGAGTGGAAAGTTTCATGGCTACTTTTTGTGTGTGTGTGTGTATTTTTAGGGAAGAGTCTACAGGGTGTTCAGTGTCTCACTACTAGATCGGACTTGTAAGGATCTGCCTGTTTACAGCCTCCCAAGAGCTGGGATTACAGGCTCGTGCCACCATGCCCAGTCTCAACTGCCATCTCAGTGCACCCTGGTGCAGGGCAGGAATAGCAGGCCTGGGGATCGAACTCTGCCTTTTTTTTTTTTTTTTTGAGACAGGGTCTTTCTATGCAGTTTAGGGGCTGGGCTTGAACTCACTATATAGCCCAGGCTGGCCTCAAACTCTTGGCAATCCTCCTGCATCAGCCTCCCAAGCTCTGAGATTGCAGGCATGCCTGGACACACCCAGCTGTGACTACTTCTTCTTGGGTTCTAACCCCCAGAATGTGACAGTACTTGGGGACAGGACCTTTAAAAAGGTCATTAAATGTAAATGAAGTAATCAGATAGGCTCTAATCCAACAGGACTGGCATCTTTGGAAGAGGAGATTTGGACACACACACACACACACACACACACACACACACACACACACACACACACACTGAGGGAAGGAAGGCCATGTAAGGACCCGGCAGCCACCCATCCTGCAAGCCTGGGACGGGGCCTCAGGAGGAGCCCCCAGCAGCTCCTTCATCTCAGACTTCAGCCTCCAGAGCTGAGAGGAAATGGGTTTCTGTTTAGGCCTCCTTGGTGCTCTGCAACGGAAGTCCTAGAAAGGAAGGCATGGAGGTTGCCTTCATAGTGGAAGATCCACAAGTCGGCATCCAGTTAAAAATCTAAGAAGCACCACAACACGAGGCTTCTGGAAGTGGCTCTGGAGACACCGCACCCAGTCTTCCCTCCACATGATGTGGGTGCTGCTTACTCTGCGTGACTTAGTGGCCTAAAGATCAGCAGCTTTCATTCCCCCTCACTTCCTAACCTCTGACCATAGGAGTCTCAGGACTCAGTCCTCGCCTGCCCACCTTCACCTTCTGTAACAGGAACTCAGCAGGGGCCAGCCTTCCAAGCCACGTACAATGCTACACGCTGACTGAATACCACAGGGAAAGGGTACACGGCCATTACTCCTTCTCTTCTAACACATGTATTCCATTGTTCTTGCCCATTTCTGACCTTATTTACCTCCAGAAGGCCCTAGCGTCAAGCGTGATCACTTTGAGAAGAGTTTAACCTAAACTAAGAGGGGACACAAGCATGCAGTCCATAACCACTTCTGATTTCTTAACTTCTGGCCCTGTTCCTTAAAGCCCTGCCCCTGCCCCCCTCCTCTGCATGCTGAATTGATAACCCAGCCTCGGAGGATGGCCGATGGCAAGCAGAGCTGTCCTCCCAACGCGCTCCTTCCCCGTCTGCACCTCAGCCAGTGGCAGCCCTTCTCATTTAGCTGCAGCTGAAGGAAGGGGCAGAAAGCTGCCCGCCCCTGTCCTCCCAGGCTATCCTGACTTAGGCCACCCTGGGCCAGGCCCATAGCGCAACCTGCAGGGACTTCTCCATCTTTGTGCTCTGATCTGCACGTGGCCACCAGTGAGGCCTGGTGGAGGAAGCCAGGCCGCATCTCTGCTTTGTCCAAAGCTTTGTTCGGTTCACCTCCCACTCACTGCAAGTCCAGCAGAAGCAGCTCCTTACCCTTGGACTCCTGTGAGTCCAGCCTGTTCCCCAGACCCCACCGGCTCCCCTTTCCTGCCTGGACCACTCCTAGCTGCATATTCACATAGCTACTTCTGTTGTTTCTTTTAGATATGGACTTAAAAAAAAAAAGAAAAAACAAATTCCAAAATAATAGGAGAGCTGGGTAGATAGCTTGGCCGTCTAAGGACCTAGATTTGATTCCTCGTACCATATGCTGTGCCAGGCCCAGAACCCTGGGTGTGCTGTGCCAGCCATCAAAACAGAGCAGGGTGGCGCATGCCTGTAATCCTGGTGCTGGGGAGGCTGAGACAGGAGGATCACTATGAGTCTGAGCTGTACTGCAGTGAGACCCTGTACTAAATACACAAATAAATTTTTAAAAAAGATATATATATTTTTTTGTCTTTTTGAGACAGGGTCTCATTATGCAGTTAAGGCTGGCCTTAAACTCACTTTGTAGCTCAGGCTGGTCTCGAACTCACAACAATCCTCCTGCCTCAGCCTTCCAAGTGCTGGGATTACAGGCCTGCGCCACCACACCCGGCTTAAAAGCATCCCTTTTTTTTTTTTTTTTTTTTTTTTTTTTTTGGCAGAACTCAGGGCCTTGCACTTGCCAGGGAAGTGCTTATTCCACTGAGCCATCTCCCTGGCCCCTAAAAAATATTTTTTAAAAAAGCAATATGATAGGAAGGTAACAATGGTTAATGCACTGCTTATATTGTTATTTTTAAATTAATTATTCAGAAGATGAGATATCAGTATTTAATTGCCCAAACAATACTAGCACAGACCTACTTTTTCAATGAACTGAGAGAAATTAATAGTATAGCTATCTTAACTATCATAAAAATAGGGTTATTTCTCATATTTTTCCTTTACTGCATTTTTAGAATTTTTCCTTTTCATAAACCTTAGGAGCTTGCTCCTGATTGGGGTGGCAAGGAAAGCAGCTGGGACACTGTTTGAGATGCTCAGGTTTCCCAGAGCGGAGCCCCTGCGTAGGTCCTCTGTGATGACAAAAGGACCAGAGGCAGGGCCTGCAAAGCCATGAGCACTTGCCCAGGATGTGTGGGCCTCCGGGCTCAGCCTCCAGCATCGCAGAAACAGTTTACAAATTAAAAATTGGAAAGAGGGCTGGCCAAATAGCTCAGCAGATTAAAGCACTTGCAAGCAGACGCAGGAGCCAGGAGTTCAATCCCCTGGGCCTACTGTGCAGTGTCCGCCCCCAGGGCACGCTGAGACAGTGATTGAGACTGGGCGTGATGGCGCATGCCTGTAATTCCAGCACTTGGGAGGCTGTAAACAGGTGGATCACTATGAGTCTGATCTAGTAGTGAGACCCTGAACACCCTGTAGACTCTTCCCTGAAAAAAACAAAAAAAGTGGAACGAGGGTTCATGGTCTCACTGGCAGCAGGCACCCCCTCTCCTGCGGTCCCCAGCTTCACCCAAGCAGGGCACAGACTTTCCTGAGGCCTGGGGAGACCCCTCGACATGTCTGACCCAGGTGGAGCAGCGACATGGTCCCACAGGGCCTCCCGATGCTGTCTGAGATCCAGGGACTCTGTGCTCCTTACAGAGGTGCAGCAGAAGCAGTAACTACATCCCCAGAGGCTGTGGTTAAGTTTCTTCCTGTCAGCTGGCATGAGGTTTAGAATAAAGATTAGTTTTAAATGGTATTTCTTTCATGCCTGAATTTGGAAATAGCTATTTAAATGAGAAATGATTATAGAGTGTTTCTACCATAGGAAATATTCATAGTCTGTTAATACCATCATGGAAAAACAATATTCAAAGTCACAAGTTAATTACACTGAATCTGTTTTGAAGACTAATTCATGGGAACTGAAAAAAAAAAATTTAGGCATAATCAGCATCATATTACACAAAGATGGTCAGTGAGGTCATTTTCAGCTGACAGGTGGTAAAACGTGATTTTAGTGACCAGACCATAAATACAGCAAGGGGGATATATTGAGAACACGGAACGTCTTTCTTTAAAATGTTTTAAAACAGGAAAGATTGATAATCTCTGTCCAGTGAGGAGCCCGGGGGACCGACCAGATGCCATTAGAAAATCCTTATTAGGTCTTCTAAATTACACAGAAAGAAACTGGCTAAATAAGAATAGAAACACATAAAATTCCCAAGTCAGAGAAAGCTTTGGAAGAACACTGGAACAGGTCAAGAATTTTTTTTCTTTAGATGGTAGAAAAAAATGGCCCGAGTGTTAAGGCTCCATGTGTAGAAGCGTAGTCTCAAAGAATGCTTCAGATAATTAGCTCAGATTGATGTAACTTAATATAAGAAAATATGAAAAGTACAAAATGGTAGTTTAATTACGGCTAATGATGTTATAATTTCCCATCAGTACCCATAAAAAAGAAAGACGTAGGAATACCAGTAGAGAGACTTCTACAGCTATAATGTAATTTTCAATACCTCCTGATTCCTCTGTTCTTGTGGCTTCCATCTGCAGGATGCACTTGCAGACTGGGGTCATTCCACGAGTGTCAGCAGAAGGAATGAGACGCGGAGGTAAGGGCCCCTTGGACATACAAACAGTGCCAGTCCCCTCTGTCCAGGACGGGGCCTTCCACCTGTTCCTGCCTCTTCTCCCGCCTGCTTGCTCCTCTGCAGAAGGATTGCTGACTCACTGGGTCTCTGGGGAGTAGGTGAAGCCACAGGCCTTGGGAACATCTGATCTTTCTTCTCTGCTGCTGGTGGGTGACAAAAAACATTTGATCATTGATATGAAGGACTCTCGGGCACAAGAAGTTCACAGGTTCGTAAGCAAGAACACACTAAAATGTCCTGAGATATTTTTTAAACATCATATGGCAGAAGGAAACTTAAAAGCGTGAACACTCCGTCTGGGGTGAGTCAGTGGGAGAGGAGGAAGCTTTTTTTTTTTTGAGGCAGGGTCTCACTATGTGGTACAGGGAACCCAAGAGATCCCCCCGCCTCAGCCTCCCAAGTGCTTGGATTACAGATGTACCATGTCTAGTGAAACTTCTTAGATGATGCTGAAATGCAAATATAAATAACAACCACCTATGAAGACAATTTCCAAAGTCTATAGAAACTACAGGGGCCGGGGAGATGGCTCAGTGGAATAAGCACTTCCCTGGCAAGTGCAAGGGCCTGAGTTTAATCCCCGGTTCTACCAAAACAAAACAAAAATAAAAACAAAAATAAAAAATCTAAAAAAGGAGAACATTCTGACTCTGTAATAAAAGTTGAAAGGAGCCGGGCGTGGTGGCGCATGCCTGTAATCCCAGCACTCGGGAGGCTGAGGCAGGAGGATTGTTGAGTTCGAGACCAACCTGAGCTACAAAGTGAGCTTAAGGCCAGCCTGAACTGCATAGTGAGACCCTGTCTCAAAAAGACAAAAAAAAAAAAAAAAAAAGTTGAAAGGATTTTACAGTTAATATCCTTCTGGTCACCCAAGACTCTACTCTTAATTTTATTTCCTTTGTCAGGTTCCTATCAGTCAACATTATCTGTCAATGTGCTTCAAGGTATATGCCATCATCACCAAAATACTCCTGGGTATAAGCCAGAAACTATACAGTTTCAAAGTACATTTAGTTTCACTTCTTCTAAGATAATGTTTATGCAAGATGTGTGAATTGTAAGTGTACATTTACTAAATTTTGACAGGTTCATCTGTACAACCGTTCAAATGTCTATCCTATCAGTCTGAGGTAGCTTACCATTGTTCTAGAACATTCTCTCACATGTCCTCTCAACAAATCCCGACACGGGCCTTTCAGACACAATCTCCACTCGGGTCTTTTCCATGTTTCTCATTTGTCCACTGTGAACTTCATACAAAAAGAAAAAACACCGTGTACTATGTATTATGAAGTTCCTTTCACTCAGCGAAATATCTTTGAGAGTCACCTTGCCGTCACATGCATGAGTAGTTCATTCCTGTTTATTGTTGAAGAGCAAGACTGTTGTGTATGAGTTCACTGTAGTTTGTTTCTCCAGTCTCCTGAGGACAGAGGCTTGTTTTTCTTGTTTCCCCATTTTTAGATTTTTAAATATAGCTGTGATGGACATTTTTGGTCAAGTCTTTTTTAGGGACATGTTTTCATTTTTTTCTTGAGTAGATACACAGGAGTGGAATTACTTGATTTTCCTGTGCATGTTTAATTTCATACAACAAAAAATCCCAGAACTTTTCCCAAGTGTCTGTTCTAACTTTTAAATTAGTCATATATGTTTTAAATTTTGTGTCATTTTATTTGATAGGGTAATCTTAAGAACTGCTGAAATAAGGGCGAGGGAGATGGCTCAGTAGAATAAGTGCTTCCCTGGCAAGCGTAAGGGACTGAGCTCAATCCTCAGTTCCGCAAAAAAAAAAAAAATGCTGAACTAAACTGGTATCACTTCTATTTTAAGAATTTCCAAGAGAGGAAAAGTTTATCACATCATTCTTTCTTTTCTGTATTCAGGACAGGGTCTCCAGGGTCTGACTGCACAGATCGGACTATAGTGATCCTCTGTTTACAGCCTCCCAACTACTGGGATTACAGGCACGTGCCACCACACCCAGTCTCACTGCACCCCAGGGGCAGGGCTGGCAAGGCAGGCCAGGGGATCAAACTCCCAGCCCCGGCACCTGCTTGCAGGTGCTTTAATCTGCTGAGCTATTTGGCTGGCCCCTAGCTTTTTATTCTTTCTGGGTACTGTGTAACTTCTAAAAGAATGAACGTGACTGACTTCCAATTAGTGCCACTCAGGCCCAATTCACTTGTATGCTTTTCACTTCAGTTACTGAATCAAACAGAAACATCTAAACAAGGGGCTGGGGAGATATTTCAGTGGTGTAAACAAGCACAAGAACCCAGGTTCGATTCCCGGTACTGCAGGCTATGCCTAGAATCCCAAATTTGCCAAACTGGTCACTAAAATTGGGCATGATGGAGCAGGCCTGCAATCCCAGTGCTGGGGAGGCTGAGACAGGAAGATCACTACCAGTCTGAGCTGTGTAGCGAGACCTTGTACCAAATAAATAAAAAAAAAATTAAAACATTAAAAAAGAGAAATATTTAAACAAAATTCATGAGTGGGCATCACATACTTATTTAGATTATGTTTGAATATATGATGAGGATTCCAATTTGCTAAAGAGAAATTATTGCATGAACGACATGCTTTTATCTCTTTTCCCTTAGTATTCTTAGTCTGTCTGAAAAGGGTAAAAGGAAAAATTTAAGCAAATACTAGTAGCTTATTGCTATATTTGTCCACCTTTAAACCGTTTCACTACTGAGCTGAAATTTAGGGCTGCTTTTGCTGGGAAAAGCAACATCCCGCTGCTTAGGAAAAAATAACTGGTTTGTTTTAGGACTCAACTTCTTTGCTTGATTTAAAAGTTGTATTAAGCCGGGCATGGTGGCGCATGCCTGTAATCCCAGCACTCGGGAGGCTGAGGCAGGAGGAGTGTTGTGAGTTCGAGACCAGCCTGAGCTACAAAGTGAGCTTAAGGCCAGCCTGAACTGCATAGTGAGACCCTGTCTCAAAAAAGACAAAAAAATAAATAAATAAATAAATAAATAAATAAATAAATAAAAGTTGTATTAAAAAGAATCCATCTTGTATAGGAGGATTGAAGAAGCTGCTGACACCCTGTTTGCCAAAGCCAAGGAAACGAAAACAAACCAAACCTGGAGTTGGTGGTGAAGTGACGATGCACCGTCCTAGCCAAGGGGAGCGAAGGGCATAGGGGCTGGCCAGGCAGGGGCCCCAAGGACCTTCCTCCTGCTGGGGTAGAACCCCAGGGGGAGGACTTCCTGTTGCTCATGCTTTGAGCTTCCACATGCATCCTCAGCAACAACTGCTGGGGGGAAGAGAACATTGGTCTTTATTTCTTGCTGAGGGAGAGCTGCTACCTTGACGAGGTACACAGCCTTTTGCTTCTCTCTGCCCATCTCTCACCTATCTGCTTCCTGCTACATACATGTATTTTCCCATTCAGATTCCTGTTTCACCTCTCCATGTACTTTTTTTTTTTTTTTTTTTTGAGGTTGAGGAAAAAACTTTATTGGATAGAAAAGCTTCTGTGGGATAGGGACAGAAGGGGGGCCCGGGCGGGTAGCCCCTCTCCATGTACTTTTGTGTTCACTGTAAAAAGTTACACCATACAAAGTGTGCCCTCTTACTACTTTCACAGTTCAGTAGTATTAAGTATATTCACACTGTGACACAATAGAGCTCTAGAAACTGTTCTATTTTTGCAAAACTGAACCTCTACACCCACTGAACATTTCACCAGTACCCACCCCCAGCCAGTAATCACCATTTTACATTGTTTCCATGAAGTCCAACTTGTAGCTACCTCATGAAAGTGGAATTATACAGGACTTATCTTTTTGCGCTTGGTTTATTTCTACCTCAGCATGTCTCCATGTTAAAGCATGAGTCAGAATTTACTTCTCTTAAAAGGCTGATCCTCTGCCATGTATTTATACAGAAGACTTTACCCATTCAAATGTCAATAGAGGGGCTGGCCAAATAGCTCAGCAGATTAAAGCACCTGCATGCAGGCACAGGGGCCCAGGGTTTGATCCAAGACTGGGCATGGTGGCTCATGCATGGAATCCCAGCTCCTGGGAGGCTGTGAACAGGAAGATTACTACAAGTCCGATCTACACAGTGAGACCCTGAACACTCTGTAGACCCTTCCCTATATTACAAAAAAAAACAAAAACCCAAATGTCAGTGGACATTAGAGTTGTTTCTACCTTGTGACTACATTCAAATATACCTGACACAGGTTTGGGGCTGTCAACCCAAAAATAGGATTCCTGGATCATACGGAAGCCCTATTTTTAAGTTTTTGAGAATTTTGTAGGCTATAAAAGCCTACAAATAATACAGCAGGATTCCACTTTCTTCCTTTCTTTGTAAGCACCTATTTTCTGTTCTTTTTTTTGTTTTTTTTTAACTTAGCCATCTTAAGAGGTGTAAGGTATTCAATATATTGAAAATTTTCTGTAAGTTTGACATAAAAATTATGTGTGTTTACAGGGTGCCATATGATATATATATATTTTTTTTTTTATAAAATTATTACAGCAAGCGACACATTGGCATTAACCCCCTCAAATCCTTCCCCTCACTCTGAGCACGCTTACCTCACTGTCTGCCCGTGTTGGAAGCAGCTGCCTTTGGTGTGGATCTTTAGTTGCATGGTTGTGGCTGCCTCGATGTTCCTGAACTGATTCAAAATGTCGAGCTTTCAAGGTCATTTGGACTTTGGGGAAGAGCCAAGAGTCTCACGGGCCCTCCTGCTGGGTGTCACTGTATTACTTTCTGAAGACAGTCCCCCTGAAAGATACCCACTAAGGAAGATGTGCAGAACTACATCACAGATTAGAACAATAAGGGGTAAGTGGGTTCAAAGCGAGGGAGGGCTGGGGAGACAGCTCGGTGGTCTAAGCGCCTGCCTGGCAAGCACGATGACCCGAGTTCAATCCCCGGTACCACATGCCATGCTAGACACTGAAACTGGGCGTAGTGCTACACACCTGTAATCCCAGGGCTGAGGGGGCCAAGACAGGATGATCACTACAAGTCTAAATTGCATAGTGAAACTCTATCAAATAAATAAGTATTTAAAACGAGAGGGAATGTTTTGAGAGATTAATGGAGCTATTGTCTGTTATTGTAATACATTAATTTACCATATATTTTGATCACATCTTTTTTAAATACGTATTTGAAATGTCATAGAATAGTTCCGTCTGGTAGTATCTCTATCTTGAAATTTTTATCCTCTCTTTGTGGTGGGGACTTGCCAAACCCTCCTTCTAGGTTTCTCTGAGACAAGCAGGGCATTGTCGGGACCCGTGCTTCTCCTGCCACGCAGCACCACCAGAACTCAGGTCTCCTCTGTCACCGCGACTGAGCGCCCCCTCGCCAGCCCTCCCCACGCCCCCGCTGCCCTCTGCGCCCCGGCCTCTGCCCACCGGCCTCTGTCCTCAACTTCTATGAGATCAAGTTTCAAAAAATTTCTTACAAGTAAGATCATGCAGAATTTGACAGAAAGGCAATTTTTTTTTTTTTTTGAGGGGGGCGGGGTCTTGCTACGTAGTCCAGGCTGGCCTCAAACTCTGGGGTGATTCTCCTGCCTCAGCTTCCCGGGTGGTGGGATTAAAGGTGCGTGCCACCAGGCCTGGCCTAAGACGACCCTTTTTGAACAACGAGAACACTTCAGTAACCACCAACAATGATGTACCTTCCCTTAGTAAAAGATGCGAAGACAGACCAGATTCAGAAGGGCTGCAGCCTGTGCCCTTCTGCTTTCTTTCTATACTTCTCATTTCCAGAATTAATCAAGGCAAAAAAAAAGACCCACAAGGATTTGCTTTTTATCCTATTGCATTTTATGTCCTAAAATATGTATGTTTACAATATATTTCTCGGGCTGTGCCAGAATTCTGAATACTGAGGCAGGAGTTTTAAGAAGCTGGCCTATGGGGCCACCTCCCCGAGTTGGGGTCTTCTCCTCCACCAGTGGCCACCACCTGTGTGACTGGGTAGATTACTCAGCCTCTCTGTGTCTGTTTCACCCACTATAAAATAGGGATAATAAGGCAATCCCCACTTCATAGGAAGATTTCCATTAAATGGGCTAATGCTGACTAAGGTAATGATGGCTCAATGTAGTTCAACTGTTGCTGTTAGAAACAGAAAGGAAGACAGTCTAGAAAGAGTAGAAATGGAAAGTGAAATTTTAAAGCAATTTAATAAAAAATGGTAATGGGGGCTGGGCACGCGGTTCAGGGGTAGAGGTCTAGCCTTGCATGTACAGCGCCAGGGTTTGATCCCCAGCACTATGCACACATATGGAATGTTCGTTAGAGGTTACTTTAAGCACTCTGGAAGAACAAACAAGGGAGACTCATCAAGAGAACCCCTGGGTAGAGGTACAAGGTCTGTCAGGTAGTGACAGACATCGTGGCACCAGGTCAGGAACAGACAAGGCAGTGGAAAGGGTGTCACTACTGTACGACAAGCTGGCATTTAGGGCAGCACAACAGAGAGGGGTAGCCATTTGGGAATAAAGAGAAGTTGGATCCATATCTTAATTCTAATGCCAATATAAATAAGGATTGATCAATGGCAAAATATAAAACTGTTAAAATGTGACAGCATGTTTGTTTAAATCTTGCAAGGGGAAATTTTTTCAATAAAAAATATGAAAAAATACCAAAAAAATTTGAGAATATAAAATTGAGAACTTTAAAAAAAATTGAGAACTTGCACAAGGGCCTGAGTTCCATCCTCATTCCGCAAAAAAAAAAAAAAAAAAAAAAAAAAAAAAAAAAAAAAAAAAAAAAAAAAAAAAAAAAAAAAAAAAAAAAAAAAAAAAAAAAAAAAAAAAAAAAAAAAAAAAAAAAAAAAAAAAAAAAAAAAAAAAAAAAAAAAAAAAAAAAAAAAAAAAAATTGAGAACTTGCTATATAAAAAATACCATAAACAAAATTAAAAAGCATATAAAAGGCCTGGGGAGATAGCTCGGTGGTCTAGGCACCCGCCTTGTGGGCACAAGGACTGGATTTGATCCCCAGTACCACATGTCATGCTAGCCCCAAAACCCCAGGCATACGGTGCTGGACACTGAACCTAGGCATGGTAATGCACACCTATAATCTCAGCACTGGGGAGGCTGAGACAGGAGGATCACTATGAGTCCGAGCTGTGTAGTGAGGTCCTGGACCAAATAATTCAATGAAAGATTTTTTAAAAAAATTTTACAAGATAAACCCTGAGGGGACTTGACTAACCTCATCAGATACAAAAGTTACATTTTTTGTTATAAAGGTCTTGCTTTATCTCAGTCTTAACCATCCAGCAGAAAAGTATAAAAATGAAGTATATAAAATAAAGCCATAATAATATGCTGAGCTGTAAATGGCTCTAGTCAACAACTTCGGATAACCCACTACTATTGTGGACTACTAGACTGTGTTGGATTGTTTCGCTGAATTCAAGCACCTATAATTGAAAAACAATAGAATACCCATCTCTGACAGGAATAAACCAAAAAAAAAGGGGATATGAAGGAAGGACCATTCTGTGTTTGTATAAAAGTACAATTAGGATAAATATGCAGTACTTTCACTTAATTTTATGAGAAGAAAAATTTGAGCTAATAGTGTTTGGACAGGATATTCTGTCTGCTTCTTGTACTATGGATAACCACTAGGAAGACAACAATGTAAAAAGTATTTATTATTGAAACTATATTATAATTCAGCTTTTAAAAAAAAGATAGATATACAGCTACATTCTCTTAATTCATTGATTAGAGGAATCTGCTCTAGTAGTGTTTGTATATAGAATATCATGTCTGCACCTTGTACAACAAAAAACCACTATGAAAACAATGTATAATATATTACTTATTGAATGTGTTCTACTAATTTGATTTGAAACTGTGTCATTGCTTTTGTTCTTCAATAAAATTATGGAAAATAAAAAAAATAAATTAAAAAAAACCTGCTCACAAAGGCCTATTTCCTCAACAACTAAAGAATATTGTGAATCTGTAAGAAAAAGATAAAACAAATAAACAAAATAACAAGCAAAGACAAAATGAGCAAAGGACATAAAGGCAGTTCAGGGAAGAGAAAAACCAATGGGCAGAAAACCCACACGAGCCCATTTCCCCTGTAAGAACGACAAGCATTTGCAGCATGCCAGCAATCAGAGGTGGAGCGCTTCAGTTAGCTGGGTCCGA
Source organism: Ctenomys sociabilis (assembly GCA_004027165.1). Lineage (NCBI taxonomy): Eukaryota > Metazoa > Chordata > Mammalia > Rodentia > Ctenomyidae > Ctenomys > Ctenomys sociabilis. The sequence continues at coordinate 47,334 of PVKA01005112.1, forward strand.
GTTCACCGTTTCAGGGTGAAGGCGAGGAGGTCACATCCTCAAGCCCTGGTAGTGGCTTTCTTGGTCATAGGTCTTTTCCAACAAGCTGCACAAAGATGAAGGGCGGGAAATACACAGTGCACAGCAGATGGAGAGACACCAGGCTCACTGCCCATCGGGAGTGTGGAGGACAAATTGGTGTCGCTCTGCTCTGAGGTGGCAGCTGGTAGGACCCAAGGGTGGGCGAGTAGGAGAGGGGTAGGGGCTGCTGAATGTGGGGGCTGATACTGGTAAGCCCACTTCACCCAGTGGCTTCTTCCTCACATCCTGGCACACAGGCTGGGGTGGCTCAAAGATGGCCCGCATTTACAGTCACCAGAGCACGTCCAGCTGAGCCTCTGGGGCACCGTGGTCTTGGGGGCTCCCGTAGGAAGGGGCCTCCTAGAGCAGTCTGCTGAGAGCTGCACAGCTTCCCCTGGCATGGCTATGAATGACACGCAGCATCCCTTCATGGTATTCCATGGACCAGAAGCGTCACAATCCCACCCAGCCTCCAAGGACAGGGGCCTCGACCCTGACTCTCAATGGAAGGAGTGCCCAGTCATTGGTGGTGATGTTCAAAACCTCTGCAGTGGAAGGACAAGCCTGGAGGGTCTTTGGAAGGTAATTATGCAAGATCTACAAAACTTAGTGTGCAACTATCTTTGGAACCAAAGGTACCGTAAGTGGACATTTCCTTGCACCCCATTTTCCTCCTCATGCCTCCAAACCCCTGCTCTCCTGATGCTTATCCCAGTCTAGGTTCCGTTACTGACAGCCTCCCCTTCCCTTCCAGGTGGTCTCTGCAGGTTCCCTTAGAGTAGCTGTGGCAATAATGGGCTGATGCCTGCCCTGCAGGTCGCAGGGCCCCAGAACGGAGTTGCTGAAATAAACACGGTTCAAAATCCCAAGATTTCCCACTGATTATAAGGTATGTTCTAACTACACAGAAGATGTCTAAGTTAAAGAAAACCACTGCAGGAAGGGGCAGATCACCACAGATCCCTACCTCTCTGCGTGCTCCGCCATGCCTGACCCATCCTCACCACTTTCAGAAGCAGTTCTGGAAGTCCTCTTTCCAGCCTTCATAGGTGTGATCGAGAATACCAGGAATTCTATGCCCAGTGCTGTCCCGAGTAAAGGCACCTGCTCTGTGACATCTAGCTCTTTCCCCAAATCAGAACCACCAAGAAGAGTAAATGAATTCCGGCTCTCAAGGCCCCCACAGCAGTGCATGGAAGACCCTCCCCACAGAGGGCTTCCTAACCGGTGGCAGGCATGACGGGGTATGTGTTTGAAGGGGGAGCACTTGAGGAGGATTTGTGCCAATGTGTCTTTTGCTGTAAAGCATTTTTTAAATTTTTAAACATTCGCTGCAGTTTTCCATTGAGCCTCAAATGGGAGGAGACCCCGATTCTCCCAGCTGACACTGTGTTGATCCTGCTTCTCCTAACACTCTTCCGCCCACCACGTTAGCTGTGTGGGTTTGCTACCGCAGAGAGGGGAGCCACCCTAAAGCATAGTGGTGGAGCTCAACGTGTCTCATCCTTTTTTTTATTTAATGAAAAGTAAGTGGGCCAGGGAGATAGCTCAGTAGAATAAGTACTTGTCTGCCAAGCACAAGGTCCTGAGTTCAATCCTCGGTACTGAAAAAAAACCCAAAACAAAACAAAAATAAACCTTCATAACAAGTAAGAGAATAACAATAGTTAATACAGTGTTACACTAACTTTAAAAGTACTTAGAGTACAAGACATAGACAAAAACGACTCTTACAAAGAAGAAACAGATAATAGCACAAAACTTTCTTTTCAATGAATTAAAGAAAATGTTAGTGTAAACTAAATTAGCATATATATTCCATTTGAGCCAGCCATCCACGCCCCCCCCAGGGTATCCTCCCAACAAGACAAAATCCTCACATTACAGGGGCACATGCACACCCACGTGTACAGCAGCACAATGTGTGACGGCTAGAGCTTAAAAATGGCCTGTGTGCCCATCAGCAGACAGACACGGGAGGCAAACGTGGTGTCTGTATGCAATGGAGTGTTTCTCCACAACATCCCCCATCTTGGCCTCATTCCGTAGGTCAAGAATCGAGGGATTATTTAGGACTACCTGCTCACCCTCAAGACCAGGGCTCAGTGCCTCAGGCTGCTGCCCCGGGGGCCTCGTCTTAGGAGTGGCCACCTCTCCACGTGGCAGCTGGATTCGTGGGGCAAGCACATGTCAAGAGAAAGAATCCCACTCTTGCTCAAGTAGGGGCTGCTCAGTTACTGACAGAATGTTCTTCATGCCCAGGGAGCACTGAACCCTCAAACCCAGAGTCCTCTGACCAAAGAATGGTGTGTTGTTGAGAGCTACAGTGAATAAGTTTCCCTTGATTGGGACACATAAGCCCTTCACAGGAAAGAGCTGCGTGCCAGCCCTTCTCCTACACCTATGTCTGAGACCAGAGAACAGCCAGGTGTGGTGTGCATGCTCCTAATCCTGACTTTGGTGAAGGATGAGGCAGGAGGATTGTAAAGTTGAGCCCAGACTGGGATACTCAGGAAGTCAGTAAGATTCTGTCTCAAAAAAATGAATAAGGGGCAGGGGAGATAGCTCAGAAGCATAAGTGCCTGCCTGGCAAGTGCAAGGTCCTGAGTTCGATACCCAGTACAAATGAATAAATAAATGGGGGTAGGGATATAATGCAATATGATAGGGGTCAGGGAGGTGGCTCAGTGGAATAAGTGCTTCCCTGTCAAGGGTAAGGGCCTGAGTTCAATCCAGGATTACTAATCAGTACCACAAAAACCTAGACCACATCAGGCATTCTAAAACCTAATGGAAAAATTATCTGTGGGCAGTACTGTTGAGGCTGGGAGGTTGGGTTCCTCGTGAGTGTTACTAAATACCCTTTTTATGGCTTGGTTTTAGTTTTTGCCATGTATACACATATGGATCACAGTTTTTAAAAAAAGTTAAAATTAACAAGAGGAGGGTTAAGAGAAAGTTACCACAAAAGGAGGGTTAAGAGGAATAATTTAGAAATATTCATACCATGTAACCTAAGATAACAAGCAGATCTCGGTCATTATAAATGTTTATATTCTGAAAGTTAAGCATAATAAATGCTCCCCCAGGACAGAGACACACATTTTCAGGATTAATGTTCCAGGTTGTGAAATTTCCAAGCTAACTGCCTAAGCTGGCTGGGAACTTCTGATCCTCCTGAGTAGCCGTACTGCTTCCCCAGACTAGGGAAAGAATGTAAGAATACTTCCTCTTATATAAGCTTCCATCTGGCCAAAGAATGTTAGTGAGCTGCAGAAAGAGACCAGGTGTGCGTGTGTGCGTTCCTCTAGTTCTACCCATTCTTTCCCAGACTCTCTTCTATAGTATCTCATTCTTCACAGCTTCTCCCCTTAGCATTTAACCTCTCTGATTGTTGCTTTTAAGAGAATCATCTTTAAAATTGTTGGAGATGTGGTAATAAAACAGCAGATGTTATGCCTATGAGATGATCGTTGGTTAGGTAAACTTTTCCTTTTTTTCAGTACTGGGGATTAAACTCAGGACCCTGCACTTGCCAGGCAAGCGCCTATTCTACTGAGCTATCTCCCCAACCCTGCTCATGGGTTAGGAACAAGCCAACCCAACCATATTTCAGACCTACAGAGACAAGGAAAGAAACGCTACAGCGTTGCTTCAGTTTAGATCTAGAATCACGCCAAAAAGGCTCCCGTGTACAGAGGCGGGGACCTGGGATGGCCATGACATTGTGGGGCACTGCACTCCTCAGTGGATTCGCCCACGGAATCCACAGCCGAATGTGTCATCTGGTCAGAAGAGGCGGCTTACTGAGCGGTGACCTCGCGTTTTGCTTCCTCATCACTACGATGCGAGCCGCTTTCCTCTGCCCGGCCTTTCCTGCCCTGGAGCTGGCCAGTCATGGACTAAGTCCTCCAAAAATCCATGAGCCAAAACAAACCTCTTCTCCTGCAAGCTGTGGCTGTCAGGCCTTTTGTCCTAATGATGAGAAAGTGACATCTCAAACATGTAGGAAATGTTGGTCTTCCAACCAGGGCAACTGGGAAAATGTCACTTTTCTCCTTTCTACTATGTGATCTATCCACCCGTCCTCTTAGCTGTGAGACTGTGACACTGCACCTGATCACTCTGTGTTGTCCTGGACCATGCGCACATTCTCTGAGTACATGTAGGACAACCTCAGCCAGAGTCACAATCTGCACTGTAACACGAGTCCCAGGGGATTCTCACATAGATCACCATCTATAAAGATTGGTCTCAAGCCTGGGCACACATTGCTATCCCCTACAGAATGGGATAGCTTAATGGTCTAAGTGCCTGCCTAGCAATTGCAAGAATCTGGGTTCGATCCCTGGTACTGCATGTTGTGCCAGCCCATGCTGGCCACCAAAGCCAGGCATGGTGGTGCATACCTGTAATCCCAGTGCTGGAGAGGCTGAGACAGGAGGATCATTATGAGTCCAAGCTGCACAGTGAGACTCTGTACTACATAACTAGATTAAAAAATAAAATACTGATGCCTGGGCCCCCAACCTCAAGAATCTTTATCTCTTATGTTGGGGTATAGCCTGGACTTTGTGTTTCTTATTGCTGTTTTTAATCTTAGGTGATTCTATGAATTTCAGCCCTGCTAACCTAGTAGAATGGTTCTCCACATGTGGCCCTAGGATCAGGGAAAAACACTCTCTGGGAAGGAGCCAGAAAGTGGGGTTCTACTGCAGCCCCACTGAACCAGAAACTCTAGAGGATCTGTTTTATCACTCATTTTTCATTCTTTTTCTTTTCTTCATAGGGATTGAATCTAAGGCCTTTCTCCAGCCATTTGTTTGTTTTTTTGAGACTGAGTCTTGCTAAATTCCCCAGATTGGGTTTGAATTTGTTGTCTTCCTGCCTTAGCATCCCAGAGAGATTAGAGTCCTGTATAAAGTGGCCCAGTCAGGATCTACCTTAATTAACCTTTGGAGTGATTCTGCTGCCTGTGGGAAGAGAACCTGATAGATAGGTGGGTCTGGGAAGGACCTCTGGAGCTGGCATTTTCATAGTTACTGGGTAGGTGCTGTGAGAATAGCACTTTGGTAATTATTGGCTAAGACCTGCAAGCCAGATTGTCTAAAGCCATATAGCTGTCTGGTGACCAGCCTCAAATGCACCATTTGTTTTCAACACAAACTGCCTCCCCCTACTTTTCTTTATGTTGAGTTTATACAAACCTGCCTTTGTCAAATGTGAGGACAATGGATAGTTTGGTATCTCAGATTTAGTGCACAACCTGTGGTCCCCTCTAGGGCCTGTTTCTGGGTCTGGCCTACAACTGCCTCTCCTTTTGGCCGTGGATTCTGCTCCCTGAGCTCAGGGTGCAAAGTGAACAGGCTTGTGAGCCAGAGGCCTTCAGAGGTGGGGGTGCAGTTGCCTTGTAATCAGACAGAATAGCCTCAGCCTTCACCTGTGCTGCCCAAGGTCATCTCCACCTTGTGCAAAAAGGGAGAAGGAGCCAAAGGCAAGGGATGGTGAAGACAAAGCAGCATCTAGTGGGTGGGGACAGTGCCTGGTGCCCTACAGTCCCTGCCCCCTTAGGTTCTGAGTCTTGATCCTAGGTTCATAAACTTCCCAAATTGCTAAAAAAACAATCAGATATCTGTAGGCCACTCCTAACTTCACCCATGCCATTGCCGGAGGGATACTGCTTCTGTCCTGGGAATGGGAGGGCAGGGTACTGCAGGTGGAAACTAACTGGGTCAGGTTGGCCGCACAGGTAGCAACTGCCCCTCGGACCCAAGGTGGTGCTGGAAGCCCGTGCCCACGGTCCTGGGGACGGGCGGCCGGTGGGTTCCTGAAAGGCACATGGTCCGAGCCCCCTGCAGGGCTTCAAAAAACGACCTGCGGCGGCGTCTGCGCCCCAGTCCCTGCTTCGCAGCGCGCCAGTGCCCGGTCTTCTCGCCACGCTCTTCCGCGCTGCCCCCGGGCCCGCGGTGCCCTCGTGGCGCCGCCCGCGCCCGTTCGGAGGCCGCCTCGGCCGAACGCTCCGGGAGCCGCGGCCGCCATCTGCGCACCTGCCCGGCGCGGCGGGCGCAGGGCGCGACGCGGACGCTGGGGGGGGCTGTGGCTCTCCGGCCCCAAGCCGCCCAGCTCCCCCGCGCAGGGACCCCCGGAGGCAGCTGCGGGGCGCGGCGTGGCTGCGGGGCGGGGACGCGGCCGCCGCCCGCTCTGCGCCGCTCCTCCCCGCGAGCGGCGCTCGGCCGGCGTCGAGGCGGCATGGCGACCCGGAGCCCGCTCCCCACCCACCCGGCCCGCTCCGCCCTCCCCTCCGCCCCGCGCCACCTTTGACGGTTCGGACCTCGGCAGGCCGCCGCCAGCGGGTATTAACAGCCGGAGCCGCCGCGCCCTGGCCAGCTGGGGCTCGGGAGCCGCAGAGCCCGGAGCGCGGCGCCGTGGAGGTAGGAGCACGCGGGGAACAATGACCGCGAAGGGGAGGGCGGCGCGGTCCGGGCCGCGGGCGGCAACTTGTGCGCGCCCGGGGCCCGCAGGGCGGCGCACTGGGCGCGGGGTTCCGGCCGCGGGTCCCGCCGGGAGGAGGTGGGCTCGGCACCTCCGCAACAATAGCAGGGGCTCGCGGCCTCGGGCTCCGCGCCGCCCTTTGAACCCTTCTGTCCCCTCCGCTCGCCTCGGCCTCGGGGCGCCGAGCCTGGCTTTCGCTGACCCCGGGCGCCCTTCCCCCGCTCCCTCTCATCCCACCCCGCCGCCGCTTCCGGACCCGGGCTGCAATCTCGGCCCCCGAGGCCGGTCGCCGGCCGGGGGGGTGGCAGCTGGCCCGGGAGCCACTGCGCCGCCGTGTGCCAGCGGCTCGCCCACTCGTGGCGCGAGCCTCGGGTGGGTAACAAAGAGGAACACACCCTTTGCCGAAGTTAGGTTTTTGTCTTTGCTTCGCGCCTTGAAGAGGCCAAAGTTTGGGATTTTCTTTGCTTTTTTTTTTTTTTTTTTAAGCAAAGGGCAGATTGTATGTGTGTGTTGGTTCAAAACAACTTCTGATCGTGGTTTCACGATTTAAGTTCCTGCAACTTTAGCTGTGGGATCCGACTGGCCCTCTGCGTGTGTGTGCGCGTGTGCGTGTGTGTGTGCGCGTGTGCGCGCGCATGTTGCATGGGGGGGGATCTAGACGAGTTCCGTGTAACGAGCCGGGATCCCACGTATGGCCGCCGGAGGTTACGCGGGTCCCCGAAAGGAGGGACGGAGGCTCACAAAGAAACGAGGGCTGGGCTCTCGGGGGCTCGCCTAGCCGCTGGCGCGATCGCGTCCTTCTGGAGTGGCCTGTCCTTCCCTCTCCCAGCTGCAGGAGCGGCGGCGGCCTCGGGCTCTCCCATTTTATTGCTCTTGAGGCCGCCTCCTCGTTAGTGCTGGGAGTTCCACTCGCTCAACCCCTCAGCCCTGGCTCCCGGGCCCCTCCCTTCCCCTCTCTCCTCTCCTGGCCTGGCCCGGCCCGGCCCGGCCCGGCCCGGCCCGGCCCTGCACCGGCTAGGGAGCCGCTTCGCAGCCAAGCCCCGGCCGGCCAGGGTGTGTTTGACGCGCTTTGCACGTGGTGAGTTGCCACGCCCGTTCCTGAGCAGCCCCCAGCCTCGTCTTGCTCTTCTCCTTGGTCTGCACAAGGAGGAATGAAAGAAAAGCCTTTCTGGTGCTGAAAGCGTGAGGGGAAGTTACCCTGAAAACTGTTGGTTTTTCAGCTGAGGTAGGGCCCTTCTCAAGTCAGCTTGTTTAGCCTTCTTCCCCAGACTTGATTGCCTTTTTTGCTGGGGCGCACCCTCTGCTCCTCCGTGGGTCGCCTTGCAGGAGATGACAGCCCCTGACAGTGCACTGCATCTGTGGGACCAGCGTGCACATGACTCACTTTATATTCCTGCAGCATCGTTCTGCAGCAAGGCAGCAATATTGGAGTCTCTCCAAGCACAACGAAAGCGTTCGTGTTTTTAGAATGCCTGGCTAATGGATCTGCTTCTGGGTAGAATAAATAGATGCCTTAGTGGGCAGTGGCTGGTTTTCTGGTGGAATGGTTGGTGGAGAGCCCAGCAGATGCCCGTGTAGCTCAGGGCCCCCAGATGGCGTGTTTCCTTCTCTGGATGGAAACTAGAAATAACTTGGCCCTGAGGTATAGGTGGGGCAGAGGCTCTGTGCAGGCTTGGGAAGGAGCTCTGTCCCCGTTTGGATCCTCAAGTTAGATCCCTGGGCTGCTTGCTGTTTACATTGATAAGCTCTTTTCTCCAATTCACACAGCATCGTATTAAAATTCTAATGCTGTTCTGTGACCACAGTGCTTGAAAGAAAAATTTAAGATCTGTCATAGGTAAGTTTCTTGCTGGGTTATGGTTTTGTGGTTTGGGTTTTTTTTTTTTTTTTTTTTTTTTTTTTTTTTTTTTTTTTTTTTTTTTTTTTTTTTTTTTTTTTTTTTTTTTTTTTTTTTTTTTTTTTTTTTTTTTTTTTTTTTTTTTTTTTTTTTTTTTTTTTTTTTTTTTTTGACAGGTTCTTGCTGCATAGCGTAGGCCGGCCTTGAACTCCTTTATGTAGCCCAGGCTGGCCTCAAACTCATTGACTCAGCCTCGAGTTCTGGGATTACAGGTCTGTGCTGCCATGCTGAGCCTTGCTGGGTTGTTGCAATTATTTTTTAAATTCCAATTTTCTTGAATTACTTCAAGACTGAAAAGAACCTGGATGGGTGTTTTTATTTTGCTTTTCATTAAAGAAACTGTCCAGAGAATTTTTTCTAAAAGTTTTTTGAGACAGGGTTTCACTCTGTATTTCAGGCTGGCCTTGAGTTTACTGTGCAGTCTAGCCATCCTCCAGCCCAGCCTCCCAAGTGCTAGCATTACAGGTCAGCGCCACTAGGCCTGGCCTAAGGACATTTTTATAAAGATAAGAATAAATGTAGGGTTGGTAGCAGTGGCGCACTCCTGTAATCCCAGCACTTGGGGCACTGAGGCAGGCCAGCTTGGGCTCCATTTGAAAGGGTCATTGTTGTTTCTTTTTGTCTTTTTAAGGGTCTTGCTCTGCAGTTCAGACTGGCCTTGAGCTCACTTTGTAGCCCAGACTAGTCTCCAACTTTCAACAATCTCCCTGCCTCAGCCTCTTGAGTGCTGGGATTATAGGGCTGCACCACCATGCCTGGTAAAAGGGTTACTTTTATTTTGTTTTTTATTTTTTTAAATTATATTTATTTATTCTTTTATTGAAGAACAAATAGCAACGAGACAGTTTCAAATCAAATTAACAGGACAGGTTCGATAATTAATACATTGTAAACTTTTTGTAATGGTTTGGTATGGTACAAGGTGCATACATGATACTATCCTTAGAAAGGGTTAGTTTTAAAAAATGGCATTCATTATCCAGTATTCAGTGAGCATGTCAGAGTTTGCTTGACTTGGAAAATGAGTGGAGGAGGAAGGGACTTGTGAGTATAAACACCAAAAGTCAATTCTGTCTATCCTTTAGAAGGGTAGAGAACACTAGAGGAAAAGATAAGAACCTTATTTATTTTTTATTTTTATTTTTTGTGTTTTAGGGAAGGGTCTACAGGGTGTTCAGGGTATCACTAGATCGGACTTGCAGTGATCTGCCTGTTTACAGCCTCCCAAGATTGGGGATTACAGGTGTGCGCCAGCACACGAACCTCATTATTTGTAGGTTGAATCTGCTTAGGAAAATTGATCTTGTGATATTTCCAGAGGGTAAAGGACAGTGGAGAATTTGGGGATCCTTACTGTTTCCATAGCATGGTGAACTAGGCACTTCAGACAAGCCTTTTATAAGTGGCCTATTGCTGACAATGGCCTAGTATTTTTGAGAAGTGAACTTTCTAAATGGATAGATGGGTGGCAGGGGGCTGTATAACCAGTTTTAGCCTAACCCAAGCAAGTACACCAGTAACAAGGTTCTTCCAGTCCTTTCTGCCTAGGGCAGCCTGGTGCTCTCTGCCTTGGCTACCACTGGCCTGGGAGAGGGAGGAGGCTTCAGGTCCTGTCTCTCCCATTGTTTGTTGCTTTTGATTAACAGGAGAGTTCTCCAGTAGGATATCGGATGATTCGTGGTTCATTATCAACTTACTGCTTTTTAAAGTTGATGCAGTGACATTACATGACTGTGGTCCTCTTGCTGGCCATGGTGACATAAGGGTTGGCTGTGGCCAGGTAGCTGTGAGGTAAATGGGGCCCATTCAGATGATTTGAAATACTGATTTTTCCGGTTCCATTGTGTAAAAAAGGGTGTAATTGAGAGCATTCTTAAAACGTGGTCTGCTCGGCACTGATATTTGGGAAGTACAGCAGAGGACCATTAGTACGTGACTAAATGTTAGCACCAGCTCGGCGCTGGTCATCACCTTTTAACACAGCATTTCAGGTTTCCTGTCTTACTTGGACGTGGGAAGTGCCAAATTTGTAGTTAACAGGACTTCACTATTAGCATCGAACTCACTTCATGTGTAAAACTGGCAGCAGGCTATGGTGATGCATGCCTTTAACCCTGACACTCTGGGAGGCAGAGGCAGCAGGATTGCAGATTCTAGCCCAGCCTGGGCATTTGGAAGGGACTCTTTGTTAAAAAAAAAGATTCAAGGGCCCTGGATGTAGCTTAGTGTGAAGGTCCTGGGTTCTCCCCGCCACAGGCCAAAGTAGATTGCTTTTTGGTCTCTATTAGTGGTGATACTCTCTGCCTGAGGATTTTTGGCAAAAGTGCTTTCTGAAAAGCTTATTATCAGCTTCAAAGGGAAAATGACTATGTCCAGCCTTATGATGACTTTCACGTTTTGTCCTCATTCTGTTCATTCCAGATTAGTGTAGAGCCTGGAACATTTCAAACCCTCAGCAGTTACTTACTGAGTGAATAAGTATACCTGGCTTTTAGTGTCCTTTGGGGTTGGTGTTTAGGGCTTTTAAGGTATGATTGGTTTTAGCGCTGATTGGTTGCAGTTTGAGAAATTTGAAAATTTGACATGGCATCTGTTTTATTTGAAGGTTTAGCATTGGGCTCTTAAATACAGACCTTTTTTTTTTTTTTAATTTTAAAAGAAGAAAGTCAATAAAAGCTTGAAGAGGCAAGTAGAACTCCCCTGACATCCCACTCCTGACTCTGGGCAATGTTTTGCCATCTGCGCTCCTGCCTGGCTGGCTCCCGTCCGATGCTGGCGTGGTGCTGCTGTTCCGTACCGTTCTTGCCTGCACAGCTCTCCGGTGGGTACCGCCCCCCTGCTGCTTTGCTTCTGGACCACCTTCCCCTCTCTTCCCTGATGTGTCCTTAGGAATTCTGTGAGTGAGCACCTGCCCCAGGTAACCCTGGTTTTTTGTCGCCTTGCACATCTTACTTCTTGAATGAGAGCAGTTTGCAGTTCTAGGAGGTTCCTGAGTCACTTGGTCTGCAGTTTCTCTGTGATGTGTGTGGGTCTCATTTCTTTTTTCTTCATTTTTGCTCTCCTGTCTCCTGTCGTCCTCTGTCACCTCTCTGCTGAGGAGCTCCCTCTTCTTCCTCCTTGGTAATGCTTCAGTGTCTGGGTGTGCTGTGGCTAGCTTGTCCATACGTTTTTATTAGTATATATATATTTTTTCTTTCTTTTTTGTTTGTTTTTTGTACCAGAAATTAAACTCAGGACTTTGCGCTTGCCAGGCAGGCACTGTGCCGCTGGGGTATATCCCTGGCTGTCTGTTCCCATTTGGCCCTTGGGTTCTTTGGGGTTTTGCCTGTCGCAGCTAAAGCGACTGTGAATGTTTGTGAACAGTGTTTATGTGGAGGTGTCTTTTCATTTTTCTTGGGGCCCGCTTGCACTGTGTGTATATTTAACTGCTATTTCCTCAGCGCTTGCGGTTTGCTTTCCTACCAGTGATGTAAGAGACCTGCAGCAACTGTGATCCTTACCAGCGATTGAAATGATGGGTCTCTCTCATTTAAGCCTTTTAGGTGGATGCCATAGATCATTGTGCTTTCATTGTCTATTTTCCTGCTTGCCAGTGATTCCTTATGTGCATATTGACCAATTGTATATCATCTTTGGCAACATCTGTTACATCTTTTGTAGTTGTTGTTTCTGCGGAGCTGGGGATTGAACTCAGACCCTTGTGCTTGCCAGGCAAGCGTTTATTCTAACTGAGCTATTTCCCTGGCCCTCTTTTTTGTTTTGTTTGTGAGAAAGGGTCTGCTGTGTAATTCAGGCTGGCCTTAAACTCACGGTGTAGCCCAGGCTGGCCTTGAATTCACAGAGATTCTTCTGCCTCTGCCTCCTGAGAGCTGGATTCACGTTTGTGCAGCGCCATGCCTGGCACGTCTTCTGTCTTTGTTTTCTGTTTGCCTTTATATAACTTTATGGAGTATACCTGCCATCCAGTGGCATCTTATCTTGCAGTTACAGAAGTTATTTATGCATTCTGATACATAAAAATAACAATTTGGAAGTCTTGGGTGTGTGCCATCTGAATATCTCGACCTATTTGTTTTTTACCTCTTCATTTGGAATCCTGGAGAGCTGAACTTATTAGGGAGGCATCTTGCATGGCACAGGTATTGAATGTGTTAGTGGCCAGGGAATTTACTTAGGAAAAACACCCCTGTGTTGTGTGAAAGGAAGGCCTAGAGTAGGATTGCTGGATTCTAGAAGTCCAGTTCCAAGCCTTGAGGGCACTGGATGTTTTTCCTCCCTAAGGAAACTCAGTGAAAAGTCCTGTAGGTAAAAATGAACTCTTATTTTGAAAACACTGGTAAGTCAGTGTTTAATCAAAGAGATAGATTTGTTAAGAAAAAATTCCCAAGAAAAGATGGTGGAAAAGGAATATTGTTTGAAATCAGTAAAACACAAAATGGAAACCCTGAATAAAGTTAGGTGTCAGGCTCTGAGGAGAGGTCCCTGTGGCCTGGCCGTGGGCGGGGCTGCAGGAGGACTTCAGCTCCTTTGTTCTGGCAGCGATTCTATCTTCCCAGAGTGTTCTGCTTAGTTTCTAGATCAGATAGCAAACCTTTTGACCTCAGGAAATAGGTTTTGCTAATTCTCTTCTGCATAGAAGGTAAACAGTAAACACAGGTTAATTTGAATTTGCCAAGTGAATTTTCTCTGTGGCATTTTAGAAAGTGGAGAACAAGAGGGTAACAGTTGGGAATCGAACCCTGGAAGCCAGCCAGCCCCAGTCTCTTCCCCGGTGATGGTGGGCAGGCAGGGCAGGTGATCGGTGCCCTTGACCCAAGCCTCAGAGGAATGTGCCCTAGCCAGGTTGCTGGGACACACCTGTAATCCCACCTCTTTGCAAGGCTGAGGCAGGAAGATCACAAATTCCAGGCCAACCTTGTCAAGTTCATCCTGTCTGAAGGAAAAAGTGTTCTTCCCTACTGCTCGGGGTGTAGCTTAGTTGTACAGTACTTGCCTACATGTATGAAGCTCTGCCTCCTGTCCCTGTACTGGGAAAAATGCATTCATTTGTAAATGTTAGAATGACTAATTAGCAATTAAACCATCAAATATTTGGTTGCTTCAAATAATTAGTGGAGGGGACTCCCACTGCATGTCTAGCTCATAGTGTCATTAAGAGCTCAGGTGCTTTCTGTCCTCTCCTTATCATCCTTGGAAGCTGCTCTTTGACTTGGCTTCTTGCATGGTGTTTAATTAGACTGCTGCAGCTTAAGTAGTTATTATGGCCCATGGCTGCTGCAGCTCTGGGCTTCAGACTCTCAAGTGTTTGTTGTCTGATCGATAGGGGTCAGGCTCCTGTAAGCTCCTTTGTCATTGAACAAAAGCCTTCCTGGAGGCTTCCAGCCTCCGGGACGTTTTCAGAGGAGGTACTGGAAAATGTTTCTGAGCTCTTGTGAGAGACTAGGTGGAATGGGTGGAACCGCTGCAGCCATGTTGTGTTTTGAGTGAGAGGACAGAACTGCATCATGGAGCTAGAGACTGTAAGTGATCCTTGAGTCTTTAGACCTTCCTGCATCCAACTCTGAGTCTGCTAGGCAATCTTAATCTGGGACACTAAATCTATTTATTTTCTAGTCTTGTTGGTTGGAATTTTCAGTTATTGTCATCAAAAACATCATGATTGATACATTAGTTGGAAGGGTTTGCTTTTTCTCTACCACTGTATATTATCTTTGAGAAGATTGGCTTCTCTCTCTCTCTCTCTCTCTCTGGTCTTTTTGAGACAGGGTCTCACTTTGTAGTCCAGGCTGGTCTGTAGCTTTCAGCGATCCTCTTGCCTCAGCCTCCCAAGCGCTGGGATTACAGGCATGCACCTCCACACCCGGCTTCTCTCTGTTTTATGTGGAAAGTGTTTGTGTGCTGTGCCACTCTGTGAGATGACCTGTGGTTCAGGACTTCTGATACTGGTAATGCATCTAAAATGTGGGTCTAAGTCTCCATGAACTTGACATCCTTTCAAGGTGGCCATGCAGAACCTGTTAGCAGTTTGGATTACAGAACAGAACACCCCTGTGGGTCTCACTGCATTTCTTTTAGAAAGAAAACAATGGCAGCCCCCCCCACACCCCCTACCAAGAATCTTGCCCTGTAGCCCATGCTGCCCTTGTGCTCATGGCGATCCTCCAGCCTCAGCCTCCTGAGGTCTGGGAGTACAGGTGTGCACCACCACGCCCAGCCATGCTGCCCTTTCAGTCAAGCTAGCATGGCATCTCTGCGCATATTTAATATTGCTTGGGAGATGTGTGAGGGGCTGTGAGCTGGGCTCTACTGCCTTTCTGTACGGTCCCCCTGCATTCTCCAGGCCCAGATCCCGGTGAGGGCTGAGGTGAATTTAGGTGGAGTGAGCCACTCGTAAGGGCGGAACTTGGGCGAGACCAGGTTTCTTAACTGCGGCAAATGTGTCTCTGAATCCTTGAAGCAGAGACAAAAGATTTAATCACCTTACTGTCAATCCATGCAAATGAACCTCAGACATCCAGGTAAAAAAAAAAATCAGAGAATGCAGAGCAACAACAGTATTGCCATCTTTTTATTGAATGGATACCATCTATGAAGGGAAATCTGAGTCCCTCTGCTTTGTTACCGCCCTGGCCTACCAAGAAGGCTAATTTACATTTCCACTGCTGTTTTATTTTTAGTTCAGTTGATGTAGGGGCTTATCAAGTCTGCAGTTGTTTACTGAGTGAGTTCTTTCAGTGTGGAGGCTCCTGCTGGTTCCCCAAATCCTCACGCATAGCATGGAGACAGAGGGGGGAAATAGATCATGTTGATGATAAAAGCCCACCTGCAATGCTGAGGGCAGTTGGGACAGTGGGTCTGGGCTCTGAAGCATGCTAGATGGCACAAGTGGCATGTGGGTTGAGCCCAGGATACAGAAGCCTGGTCTCGCTCACATATTGTTTTAGTCTTCCTACTACGTGGCATGTGCATTGTAGCGGAATTCTAAAAATATAAAACAGAAAGGAAAAATCCTCTGTTCTCCTGCCATTCAAAGAAGATAAAAATTAAAATTTGGGTTATAGTCGTGGAGCTTCTGGCATGTTGGCCACAGCTCCAGGGCTTTCCCCGCTTGGTGGATGATCCACGGACACCCACTTTTTCTGTAGTGTTGTCTGAATGTTTTCACATTGCTTTTGCATTGATATGCAGCTGCTTAGTAGCTGTGGAATATTTCATTGTCTGATTCTCCAGAAGGTGCTCGGAGCTGTCCTTGCTTGGCTGTGGGCTCCTGCCTGCTGTGGCCTCTGATTTGCAGCTCTTTTTTTCTTTGTCCTAAAGGACAGAAGCCAGTGGGCACCCTGGGAAGTAGAAAAGGGAGAATTCCTAGCAGTGGGTACCAAGCCAGGTACTGATGTGGTCTCTGTGTAGCTCAAGCTGGCCTTGAACTGATGGCAATCCTCCTGCCTCAGTCTCTTCAGTACTAGGATTATAGGCATGCTCCACCATGCCCACTGGCATCATCTTCCTTGTGCCTTCCTTCACTGCTGCCATTCTGAGCCTGCAGTCTGGTGACAGTGACTTTGGGTGCAGGGAAGGCTGTCCTGTGCCACATGGAAAGTAGCACATGCCCAGAGTGTGCCCTGAAATTGTTGCTGATCTTCGGTCACCTGGCTGTTAATTCCAGCTCTGCATGCTTTCGGTTCTGTGGGGAGTAAAGTGGCCCCCTCTTGTGCTGAGATCATGCTGCCCTCCAGTGCTACAGAGCTGAGCTCTGGGCTTCAGTTGGTGACACGAGTAGAAGGAACAGAGTGTGTGTGTGGTGGGGAGGCTGTGCCTGGACAGACAGAAGTGAAAGGCACAACAGAGAAAGGTGGAACTCCGTGGGGGGTAGGCGGGCTGAGGACACAGACAGGAGAAGCCTCTGCCCAGCTTTCAGTCTGTGCACACCATCGGCAGGGTTCTGGCCCATCATCCCTTGGGCTGTCGTAAGTCATTGGTTGCCTCTTCTTTATGGTCCTGGTGACAGTGGACCACATGTTTCTCTCCTGCTCAGACTCACCTTCCAGATTGACTTCCGAGGTAGCGTTAGGGCTCAGGGCAGCACCTTGCCTCTCTTGGAGAAGGTTGAAATGGGCCAGAGTCCCCACCGGAGTCTGCCCTGTCCCCTGTCCCCATTATTCTGTTTGCCAGAAGCACTCAGTGACTGCAGTTGCTTCCCTTCAGCCCTCATCTGAGAGTGATGGCGTCGGCGCGTTGATGGGGAAGAGACAGGGGACACTCCTTGCCCACGTGTCACAGCCCCAGAGGAAGGATTTGATCCTGGCTTCCCGGGGAACAGCTTGACCTAGGGTGGGGATGGGGAGTATGCGAGGAATCCAAGTGCAGAGTCCATGTTGTGCAGAGTTAATCCTTGATTTGTGAATTCTGCCTTTGTCACCTGATTTCATTCCTGGAGGTCAGGAGTCATGTCCCAAGCTTCTGTGATATCTTTTGAATAATTTAGAAAGAGCCTTTCTTTGGTGGATGAATAAAGGCCATAGATCATGGACTCATAGGTAGCTGGTAATCCAGACTGTTTATTTCTCTTCCCAGAGTGAACAACGCTGTGCTTATTTTAAACAGAGATCTGTGGAATGTCTTCTACAAGATGGGTCCTGTTTTTACCTTAGTGAATAAAGCTGACCAGAAAAGTCTGTGTTCTTGGGGAGGCCGCATATATCTTTCTTTTTTTCTTTGAGTTGAGACATTTTTTCTTATGCTGAAAGGTGGCAGCTGCATGTTGGGCCAGGACGAAAGATTGAGGTTTCGTCCACCCTGGTGCTCACTGAGGTTTCGTCCACCCTGGTGCTCACTGAGGTTTCGTCCACCCTTGTGCTTACAGAACTTCGAGGAGTGCCCGGGGGTGTGTGGCAGGGATGAGTTTCTCTAGAGACCATCAGACAGGTGGCCCAGTGTGTATTATTGAGACCCTCTGCAAGTATGTCAGTTCATTGATTTTTGGAGATACGGCACTGGGAGTCGAACTCAGGCCTTCGAGCATGCGGGGCACAAGTTCTGCAACCAGCTTCTGCCCCCCAACCCCTGTGTATCTGTGTTCTTTTAAAAAAGATCTTTTGTTCCCAGGGAAATGTGTTTAGGGCGAGGTAGCAGGAGATTGGGGTTCAGCTATGGAAGGAGGTACAAATGCTGATTGTCCAAAGGAAGGTGGGGAAGGGAGCAAGTCCTGGATTCTTATAACACGAGATCAGAACTTGGTTCTGTTTAAGATTTCAAAATCAGGGGGACCTAGGCCCTGTAGGCAATTTAACGAGTAGATGTATGTCTTTGAGGGCGAAATACGTAGGAACTGCTTCTCAAAGAGAATATATATTATTTCTGTTTTTGAAAGTAACAGTACAAGTGACCTCTCGTTTTTCTGTCTTGAATGTT
The DNA here is from genome assembly GCA_004027165.1 of Ctenomys sociabilis. NCBI lineage: Eukaryota > Metazoa > Chordata > Mammalia > Rodentia > Ctenomyidae > Ctenomys > Ctenomys sociabilis. The sequence goes on from PVKA01005112.1 coordinate 65,191, forward strand.
ATAGCTCCGTGGGTTTAATGTCTGCTTGTGTCTGTGTGACCCACTCTGCGGTTTTGGATGTGACAAACATTTATGTTCCCTGGACACACTCTCTTTGTTGTCGCCCCAGCTCCTGTGAACCAGATCTTTCCTCTGTTGCTAAGTGTAGTTTGTCTTTTCTAGAATGTCATGTGTTAACCTTTTGAGGCTGGCTTGGGTGTCTAGCAGGAAGTCTTGGGTTCTTAGGAAAGGCTTTTCTTGTCCCTGAGGCTTTTGCTGCTGCACATGTGACATCCTCCACACAAGTGACGTGGTGTTTGTTCACCTGCTGGAGGACAGCTGGCTTGTTTCCAGTTTGGGGCCATCGGGAGTAGAGTGGCTCCCAGCACAGAGCCGCTGAGCTCTCACCCCCCCCCCCCCCCGTGGAGATGTGGACCTGGTTTGGATGTCTCTTGGATAAAAACCCAGAAGAGGAGTTTGCCAGCACTTTGGTATTGTAATTTTTTTTTAAAGCCTTTTTTTTTGGTGGAACCAGGGCTTGAACTCAGGTCCTTGAGCTTGCCAGGCAAGCACTTACTCTATTGAGCTATCTTCCTGGCCTCTTAAAAGCCATTTAAGTTGGTATCTAATGCTATTGTTATTACTTAAAATTTTTTGAGACAGAGTCTCTGTGTAGTTCAGGCTGGCCTTAGACTATGTATCCATCCCTAGGTTGGCTTTGAAATTTGCGGTGATCTTCCTGTCTCAGCCTCCCCATACTAAGATGACGAGGGAGTGCCACCCTACTTGGCTTATAGAAAAAATGTAGAGAAAAATATTAAGGGACTTAACCAAAGATGATTAATTAGGTCCCTGGCCTATCTAGCAGAGGCACCAAGAGCTCTGCTGGCTGCTGTGTTCTGAAGGGCGGGTCAGAGAGGGTGTGTGTGTACAGAAGCTCTGGCCCAGAATGTGTGGCTCCTGCATGAGCCGGGTCCGGTTGGGGTCAGGTCTGGGTGCTCTTATCTCAGAGGCCAGCAGGGAACATGGATTATTTCTCTTTTGTTAATTTTCTACCTAAATGCACCATGGTAATAATGAAATTACAGAAACATTGTGGATGTGGATGAAAGCATGCAGTCATGCTTGTGTTGTGTTGTCGATAGGGCTGCACAACCAGTGCAGCAGCTCACAACAGCACTGGACACTGTCTTGGGTTTCTTTAGGTCAGAACTTTGTGCTGGGTTCATTGTTTGCAGTTCTGGCTCAGATGTTTGCAGTAAAGTTGTCCCCTGGGGCCAGGGGCGAGATTGGCTTCCAGGAAACCAGTAGCTCCCAGGGTGGGGAGCTTGGGCTTCCTCACAGCATGGCAATGGCCTCTCCCAGGGCGAGTGACGAGGAAAGCAGGGTAGAGACTGCCATGGCTTCTCTGAGCTGCAAAGTCAGATACTGTCATTTCCACAGTGTTTTTGGTCACAGGGACCCAGTTATGATTCAATGGCGTCCTAAGGGTGTGGACGTCAGGAGTGGGAGCTTGCTGGCTGCCATCTCAGAAGCTGGATTCCAGGCTGTTCAAATCCTGGCTCTGCTGCTCAAAGGTTGTGTGGTCTAGAAAAGATAATTTCATTTCTGAGGCCCAGCACTCCCCTCTTTGTCTGTGTGTCTTTGGTACTGGAGAATAGAACTCAGCTTGCTTTTCCATTGACTGTATCTCCCTTCCCCCTTTATGATGAGTCAGGTTCTCACTGACTGCTTTCCCAGACTGGACTTAAGTTTGCAATCCCCCTGCCTCAGCCTCCCTAGGTGCTGGGATTGCAGGCATTTACCACCACACCTGGCTCCTCCTATATATATATATTATTATTTTTTTTAAATCAAGATCATACCTACTGAGTGATACCTACTAGGATAGAAGTCATAAATTTTAAATAATTTGCTTGTAAAAGCCCTTGTGATCAGCATTTTGAAGATTTGGAAAATTTTTTTGAGAATTGAAAATTATAACAAGGGACTCTGACAATTTATAAAAAACTTTCAGTATGGTATTTTTTTTTTATTAACTGAGGATGCTTTGTCTCATAACTGTGCAGAACATGTAAAACACATGAAGGAATAGTGTGCTTTTCAGTAGACAAGGCTGGCTCAGGCTCTTTAGACTGCTAGAATGCATATATGATTTTGTTTTGGTTTTTTTTTTTTTTTTTGGTCCTGGAATAGGAGGAATCCAATCATTGTGAATTAGCAAGGACCACAGTCCTCGTCTGTCCTTGTTCTTAGATCTTTATTTTTAGCAGCCTTGCAGATAAGACATATGCAGCAGCGTGTGGCCTGCCAGGAGGACTCGAGACCGTGTGGGCTTCTGGACCCTCTCTTGCTTCATGCCCCCCGCCCAGGTTGGTGAAGTCAGCTCCTTTGCCTTCCCCTCTCGCCGCTTCTCTTTTCTGCTATTCTCCGGCCCTCCTAGTCCTCATACCCACCTAGCTTGGATCTGCTCCGGGATTTGAACCTGAACCTTGGTTTTGCTGACCTCCCCACGGATTCTGTTTAACTGAGTGCTGCAGAATCCCAGGCTGAGCTCTAGCTGCTTCACATCCACAAACTCATTCAGGCAGCACAAACCATCTGATTTGTGTCCCTGTAGAACTGGGACAAAGAGCCACTGAGTGACTTGTCTAAGGTCACATGGCTTATACTTGACAAAGCAGGAGTAGAAGATCAGAAAGTCTTTCTCCACATGTGGAGAGCAACTTCTGTTTAAGTGTGGTACACCTCTGTGCTCCCTGTGCCTCGAGAAGGGCCTGGGATATGGAGAAGGTCTTACTGCACAGCTCAGGCTGGCCTTGAACTCCCAGCAGTCCTCCTGCTCAAGTGTTGGGATTACAGGTGTGCACCACCACACCCAGTTTGAACACGCTTAGCCCGCTGTACTGGTGACTTTCTGAGGCAGCTCTGAAGTCCTCTTCTGTGACTACCTGTATGAGCTGTGATAAAAATGTGATGACTATGGCGGCTGCGTGCCTCTCAGCCTCCTCTGCTGAGTTTGATGCTGTGCGACTCTTGGCTGCTTCCCAAGGTCAAAACGACCACGAAAGGTAAATGTTTGGAATCAATTCAGGACACTGAGGCAGCCAGGACAGCACAGCTAAAGACACACAAAAGAGGACTTGCAGAGTGGCTTCAGAAAGTGGCACCAGTGATGGGGTGAGTGTTGGAGGTGAGGATGGGTTTTGAGGGAGGTGAATGGCAACGAGTGCTGCTTACTATAGTAAGTGCCTCATGGCTTCCATGGGGAACAGTAGGCTGAGTTAGTGGCAGAGCTGGCCTTTGGCCCTCTTGTGACTAGAAGTTCCTTACTACTTCTTTCCTGATTATTCTCCCAGTTTGCTACTTACAAGATGAGCTCATTTGTTTAAAGTTTTATTCAAGCTATATACTTAAGTGCATTGAGAAAAACGGTACTTGTGGATTCTTTCAGATAGGCCTAATTCCAGTGAGTTTTATTTTCTTTGAACTTTTCTCTAAAGTTCCCATGATGAACTTTTATGGCTTGTATAATTAAAAAATCATGTTACTTGTAAGAGTAAACTATTTTTTCAGAGACTCATGGAAAAGGAAAATCTTTAAAACATTCTTCCTCTCCTGCAGATTCCACCAAGTTCACACACATGTAAACAATCATGTGTGACATCCTCTTGGCTGGGGAACATGGCATTGCAGATGTGTCCCGCTGTGCTATCGAAGTGGCCTATGTGGGCAATATTTTCTTTCTAGTAGTGTTTTCCAGGCCACGTAGCAAAGGAGCTCTAGCTAAAAGCATGGGGCAGGACCCTTGTGTGAGGTGATTTGTGTGTGTGTGTGTGTGTGTGTGTGTGTGAGCCATATCTCAGGGAATTTCTTTTCTTGTGGTTTGGAAGTTCAGAGCCCTGAGATTTGTTTGGAGGCTTTGGTTTGGAGGTGAAAGTTGAGCCTGGACCCTGGGCACCATTTGAGAATAGAGATTCACAAGGCACCAAAGTACAGCTCAGTGTGTGCAAGCTCAGAGTTTGGATGCTTCTCTGGGGGTGTTAGCGGTATCAGCCAGAACTGCAGAGTCGGAAACTATTCTGGGTGTGGCCTGTGCTAGACTAAGGGAAGCAGTTCTGGGGGGCACACAGCAGCCCCGAGTGCTGTTGGGGCATAACCAGCTCAGCTGAGGGGCGGGACATGAAACGCATCGCCCTGGGTCATTCATCACTTGCTGTGCCTGGCGTGGATCAGGGCAGTGAGGTCCGCCGGTTCCAGAGCTGGAGAGCTCCAGAGCAGCAGAGTCGCCTTCAAGACAGTGGTAGGGAAACCTGTCGAAACTTCACCTCCTAGAAATTGCCTGAACATCCGCACAGGAACTAGAGGGATTTGTGGCACATAGGAACCCCGTCTGGCTTGTCCCCAGAGTCAGGACTCTTCGTGGGATGCTATTCCGGCTGCTACTTTTGTGCCAGTAGTGTGCTAGACCCTGCGCTCTGCGCTTGGCGTAGTTTCCTTGCTCATACATTCAGTGAGTGTGGTGCTATCTTCCTTTTTCACAGAGATGTGGAGGCAGCCGGAGTGTGTGCTCGAGGCCTCGTAGTTTAGGAGTGGGAGCAGGTTTTCCTCAGCTCAGTCTGGGGCTTCTCACCTCGCCCTCGCCATTCCTGAGATGCCTCATTTGGGGGAGGGAGGTGAATCCTTCTGAGATTTCCTCTTGATTGAAAATTGTGCTGTCTTCTTCCTCTGGGTTTTAGAGATTACTTTTAATTTTTCAAAGTATAGTCGTTAAAATAATTTTCTGTTTAATCACTGTGTGATTGGATGCCCCCTTCAGCCTCTTGACCAGGGTGAGAGCTTCACTGGTGTCATCCTGCTGTCCAGTAGTGAGAAGTTCGGAGGTTATCAGCCACCAGGCCATTTTGTTGTCATTTCTAGCTCTGTCATTGTCTCCCCCTCCATGCCTTCAAGGCATTTTGGGGATGAGTATGGACTGCGGCTTAATGTTTTCGGGATGCTGGTACAGCTTGTGGTGCTCTAGTCACGAGCAGGGATTTAGCTCTGGGACACTGAAGCCTTGCCCTATGGAAGCTGTGAGAAACACTGTTTTGTGGCTGTGGCAGTGGACGGGGCAGGGGGCTGAGTGGTGATGGGAACGGAAGATGTCCTCCCAGAGGATTTAAAGGCATCGTGTTACAGTGATCTAGGCATGCCGCATGTATAGCAGGACAACTCACAATAGCTAAGTCAGCTGGGCTCAGGGGCACACCCCTGTCATCCCAGGGCTTGGGAAGCTGAGGTAAGAGGCCCGCCCTGAATTTGAGGCCAGCCTGGGCTACCTAAGTGAGTTCAAGGCCAGCCTGCACTACATATTAAGACCCTGCCTCAAACAAAGCAAAAACAAAATGTAATAGCTAAATCCTGGAAGCAGTGGCGTTCTTGCTGCTTGAATGGGCAAGAACACTTGGTATTTATACACAGTGGGGCACTACTCTTCCGTAAAGAAGGGCGTGTCCTAGTCATCTGTAGGAAAATGGTTGTGCCTTGATGCCATAATGCTCAGATAAGTCATGCGCACAAGTTTAAATATTGCACAGCATCTCTTATATGAAAACTCAAAATCTGAAAGGTGAATAGAAATGTAAAAGAAAGAGACTAGAGAGTAGATCTTTCCAAGAAAGGAATGTGGGGGGGCAAGAGATGGAGGGAACCGGGGAGAAAGAGGAGGGAGAGGGGATGAAAAAGAATGAAGATGTGTTGCGTGCAGTGTACCCGCTCTGCGAGGAGTGTGGTCGTTATGTTCAGCATATGTGTTAATAAAAATTAAAATCAAAGTTGCGTGGCGCAGGGGCCATACAATGAGGTCTGCTCTGGCCTTATGTGTTACAGGCTTTGGGTTAGCTGCTGTCTACTTTGCCCTTAAGTTGTCACAAATGACTGGGGTAGACCAGCCGGCCTAGATAGGCCCAGTAGATTGCACATGGGAATCTGCTGTTTCACTGAGACTTACTTTGTAAAGATAAACAATGTTTAAAAAAGCCAAACCAAGTTTTCCAAAGGTGGATATGGAATCAGGCAAAAACACCCACATGCACTTTATAAAGTACCATGACGCTACACACAGATCGCTTTCTCCTTCATATTTACCGTATTTAGATTTCTTTCACGTCCTTAACTGTTTAAAAATAGATCTGACTTTTATAGTGACTTGGGGTTCCTAGCGAGTGGCACAGGGGCTAGTAGTGACTGCCATCCATCAGCATCCTGCCCCGATTCCTTTTTAAGGTTTTGCACTGTTTCTTTCCCTTCTAGTGTACAATATAGCCTACACATGTTCTGTGGATTTCTTTCCCTCCTCTAATCTTGCTTCAGTAATCCTTAAGTCAACATGCTAAGGTCAGGGGTCCCGTCAGGTCGTTTCCTGTTGACCTTTCCTCGAGGAATGCGCTCTGCTGGCTCTGCTGGCCGGCTGGGGAGGGGGTTCCCAGATGACTGCCTCTGTGAATGTTTACTGCATGCAGATTTCCCAGAATGAGCTAGGAGAATGGGGCCGCAAGGTCTCTGCCCCTCCTGTGCCTTTCATTCATCACTTGACTTTTTTTAAAAGTCAAAATGCTGTTTGGGGGAGGGAGTTTGGGATTCACTTGCTGTTAAAACCGTCCGCTTTCCTTAGGAATTAGCAGACAGAACTATCACCAGAGTGTTTCTAGAAAAGTCTTGAATGTGAACAGGAGTGTGCGAGGCAGAGGAATACTTGTGAGGTCGGACTCCTGCAGGCCTTGGTGGCCCAAGCTTGGGCGACCATGCTGCCTGTTACTGTTTGGGTCTAGATGTCCCCAAAGCTGCGTGTAGTCATGGGGTAGCTTCTAGGGTTTGTCATTGATTCATGGTCCAGCGCTAGAATTATGGGTATGAGTGCTACACAGGGCCTGGGCAGGTAGTTTGCATGCAGAATAAGGGAGGGACAGGGGCTCGTTCTGTGCTCCTCCCCTTTTGTTCTTGCTGCTTTTGCTGTTCACCACCACCCTGAACTGTTGCTCTTTGCCATGCGCCATTTTGCCTTGGAACCAGCCAAGTATGGACTGAAACCTGCACAAACGGTGATCCAGATAAACTCTTCTTTCCTTAATTCTGGGTGTTGGGTATTCTGTTCCAGCAATGAGAGCAAAGTAACCAAGATGCTGCCTTCCCAGCAGTGTGTGCAAGTGCCCTGCACAGCTGTGACCTCTGGCCTGGTACTACTGCACTGCTGGGTACTACTGCCCAGCAAAGGCCATAGTAGGTGTTCATTAAATCCTGGTGGAGTGCATGAGGTGGGGCAGCCTCTTGAGGTTCCTAATTAAAGCACCATGGCTTCAAATCTGAGCTGACATCAGGGCTTTTTGGCCCCTGGTTTGTAAAATCCTTGAATTTAGAATCAAAAGTGGATAGCAAATCTAAATTTATTCCTGGTCCTAGCCCTTTGGGGCTATTTATTTCCCCCCCCCATCCTTCTAGGTTCTCTCTGTTTCTGTCCCTGTCCCCCCGACCCCCCCCCCCGGGCCAGGCTACAAGATCTTCAAAACAAATACCCATTTGGTGAGGGGGAAAACCACTTCTGTGGTACTCTATCATGCATTATTGGCCTATAAATTAAACTTTGCATGACCTTTGCAAACAGCCCATGATTACCATCTTCAGCGCAAGTCAGAGTAAATTGCTGGATTGCCCGGCTTCCTTTATGAGTCACTAGTGGCGGTTGCTTTAGGTGCAGATAGCAGTGCATCTGGGGAGCCTTGAATGTTGTTCGGGATTGTGGGGCAGAGGCTCAGAAGACCCCGTGGTGCTGGCCTCCAGTATGGTTGTTGTTTCGCTGGCGGGGGTGGTGGTGGTGCCCTTTGAGAGCTTGGCTGGTCCGACCTAACTGCGAGTGGACTGAACATCTGCATCTGTTTGCCTGACAGCCGCTGGCCAGCAATTTCTGGACCTCTCCTTTTTTTTTTCCCCTGTATTTAAGACAGTGTCTACTGGGTCTACAAGGTCTGCAAGGTCTCACTACACAAATAGGACTTGTAGTGATCCTCCTGTTTTCAGCCTCCCAAGCACTGGGATTACAGGTGCGTGCTATCACACTCAGTCTCAATTACTGTCTCACTGTGCCCTGGGGGTGGGGGCGGCAAGTGGGGATCAAACCCTGGCCCCTGCACTCTGCCAAAGCAGGCACTTTAGTCTGCTGAGCTGTCAGGCCAGCCCTAGGGACCTCTGCTTTGGAGGAGGCTGAAAGAGGTGCTTTTCCTTCTTGGCTGAGTGAGTCGGGGAGTCTGGGACACCCTTGTGGGCCTGAGCACAAGCAGAAGACTTCTGCTTCTTCCCTTTGCGACCCTTTGCCTTGAGACTCATTGGATTTGTGTTTGACTGAATAGCAAAGGGACACATCGGTGGCCTTCACTTCGCGTTTTTACCTACCCTGGCACCCAGCGAAAGCATTATTGGTCCTTCAGAGAACCTAGGTTTGTGTTAAGTAGGAGGCGTTGCCATCCGCACTGCTGCTCTGCTCTTGCCCCACCCCTTGTATGCCCAGATGTGCATTTGGGGGATGAGAGAAAGGTCTCAGAACTGGAGCCAAGGCCGAGAGGGTGTCAGAGCTGTCCAAGGCTGGGTCTTTCATTGTGAAAATGCTAGAACTTTGGCCTACTTTAAGATGCTAACTTTTGAGTCTGTTTTTAAACTTTTGAAACCATTTACTCTGGGTATAGTGGTGCATTCCTAAAATCGCTGTACTTGGGAGACTGAGGCAGGAAGATCTCCAAGAGTTCAAGGTCAGCAGGGGCTACCTAGTGAGCTCAAGAAGGCCAGCCTGGAAGACACAGCAACTCTGTCTCAATGAAACCAAAACCAAGTTCAAATTGAACTGTAACTCAGTATATTATGTTCACAGTAGAGGGAATGAAAGTTTTTGTTCTTGTTTTGAGAAAAAAGTCCATGTTTACACTGGTGTGGAAAAAGCTTGTTAAGCAAATAGTGAAAGTCAGATTGCATGGGGAGAGTGCACTCGAGAGAAAGGGCTTTTTCCTGCCCGTCAGTGTCACTGAGCGCGCTCTCCGTGCGAGCCAGCTGCAGAACCCCCATGAGACGGTCGACCTTCTAGCACCCGTGAGGGCGGGCGGCACACGTGGCCGCCGCGCTGCTCAGTCTGCGCCACCCACGCTCTCTTGTGTTCTGATGCTGTGCGCGTTGTTCCAGACTGCGCACCCAGACCTGAAGCCTCCCCTGCGTCCTGCATAAAAAGAGGAGCCTGTGAACTACCTGCGAAGTTTTCTTAGCGAGAGGCATTTGACTTTCGCTGATGTAAACAAAGCCTTGTTACATCTTTGGCATTTTCTTTGTGAGGATATCAAATATAAATTCCCAAGATTGGCATCTGGACTCAAAAGAGTCAAGTAATTTTTAATGCAGATGTTGATATAGCTGTTGCTATGTTTCCTTCCAAGAGTCCGTGCCTCTGTGCTCCTTTGCTGAATAGACTTCTGCTAACTTTGTGCTAGGAAATCGTTCATAGGTTTTGCAGATATTAATTTGTTAGATCTACAGAGCACTCTTTTTTTTTTTTTTTTTTTTGGTTCTAGGAATTGAGCTCAGGACCTAGCGCTTACAAGGCAGGCGCTTATCCCACGGAGCTATCTCCCCAGCCCTACAGAGCAACCTTTAAGGGAGAGATGTTATCGTCACAGTTTTTTCCTGTGAGGAAACTGCGGCGGTAGAGATGAAGTAACTTCCCCAGGGTCTGCTGGAATTGCCACCAGTGTGGCTCTGCAGGGGGCTCTTTACAACTGTGCCTGCCTGTCGCTGTGCGGGCAGGTGCGCCCACGGGGCCCTCAGTGACACCACTGTCTCTAGCTTTCCTAGTGTGATCTATCGCAGGGCAGTTTTTCTTTTCTTTCTCCTTTTCTTTTCCTCTTTTTCTCTCTTCTCTCTCTTTCTCTCCCTCACTCTCCTTTTGATTGTTTGAGATAGGGTCCCACTGTATAGTTCAGTCAAGCTTTGAACTCACTGCGTAGCTCACACAATGATCCTCCTGCCTCAGCCTCCTGAGTGCTGGGATTGCAGTAGTGCACCATCATGCCTAGCCAACGGTTTTCTTAATACTTTGACACATTTTGAAATGTCCACAAGCCATTTTATTTCCTTGTATACCCCTCCTCTACATGCTGTACATGTTCTTTGTCCATTTTCTTTTTCATTGTGTGTGTGTTTCTTTTTTTAAAATGTGTTTGGTGCAGGGTCTTACTACACAGCTTGGACTTGTACTGATCCTCCTGTTTTCAGCCTCCCCAGCATGGGGATTATAGGCATGCGCCGCTATGCCTAGTCTTGGTGACTGGCTTAGCATGCCCAGGGGCAGGGCCAGCATGGCATGTGGTGCTGGAACTCGAACCCAGCTCCCTGAGCTTGTCTAAGCAGGCACTTAGTACGCTGAGCTATTTTGCCAGCCTGTAGGGGTTCCTTTGATCTGAAGGAAATTAGCTCTTTGTTGTGTATTTCAGCTGCCTTTCTTCACCTAGTTGTGTGCTGCTTGGTTTTGTCTTTTCCTTTATGGTGTCTAGGATTTAAGTCACATCTTCTACAGTTTAAAAGAGCATTTTAAAACTCTTTTTTTCTTCTATGAAATTTTATGGGTTTTTTTTATCCTACTTTTTTTGGCACTGGGAATTTGAACTCAGGACCTTGTGCTTGCCAGGCTCGCAATATGCCGTTGAGCTATACCTTGGCCCCTGGTTTATGTTTTAAAATTTATGTTGGTTCCAAGGGGAGTGTGATCTGCATCTTCTACAACTTTGCAAGAGCCCTGGCAGCAGGCTGGATTCAGTGTCTCACTGTACAATAGACTCCGCTTGGCCCCGACTGCTGACAGTGCCCGTGGCTGAAGCCACAAAGCTTCTGTGTGGCCCGTGACCAATTTCCCTGTGTTGCCCAATTGGGTTTTCCTGAAATCAGTGTTTATCTTGCTTTCCCTTGCTCTGGAATGTGCAGGGGCAAATTTGAGACGCCAAGGGCTGAGGATCTAAACAAACAGAGGGTTGGGACCAGCCTCTTGAAGAGGCGGAGCCGACAGCTGTCCATCACATCCCGTAGTGCGGTCTCAGTGCCTCACCTGCGCACGTAACTCCAGCCCAGCCCTGACCTTGGTGAACTCGGATTGGAGTCCACACCCTTGGCACTGTGGTGGTGCTCACTGCCGAGCCAGGGAAAAGCCTTGTTTTTCCTGGAAATAACTTACATTTGTAAGTTTGCTTTATCTGGTTATGGTGGTGGATATCTGTAATCCCAGCACTTGGGAGGCTGAGGTAGGAGGATCATGGTAAAGTGGAGACCAACCTTGGCTATAAGTGAGTTCAAGGTCAGCCTGAGCTACATAGCTAGACCCTGGCTCAAAAAGACAAAAACAAAACAAAAAAAGAATTAAAAATTTTGCTTGTGGCTGTGTTTTGGAAAGGTGACCTTCAAAAAGCCTGGGTGGGGCTGGAGAGATAGCTGGCCATCTAGCGCCTGTCTGGCAAGCAGAAGGACCTGGGTTCGCTCCCCAGGAATCAGTACTGCATACTGTGCCAGTCCAACCGGCAGCTGAAATTGGGCATGGTGGAGCATGCCTGTAATCTCAGCACTGGGGGGATTGAGGCAGGAGGATCACTATGAGTTTGAGCTGCGTAGCAAGACCCTGAATTGAATGAATGAATGAATGAATGAATGAATGAATGAATGATTAAAAAAAGGCCCAGGTATTAGAGCTTGGTCTCCAAGGTGATATTATTCACAGCTTTCCTAGTCTGATCCTTTAGGAGATGGAACCTCTGGGGAGGCCCACGTCGCAAGTCACCAGGGACCTGCTCCACCTGCAGGGGGTTGTAGGACCCAGTCTCAGTCTCTTTTCTGGCTCAGGGTGTGAGTGGGTGTGGGCTGCGCTTACCAGAGGCCCATAGCAATGCAGCCGCCAGGTCTTGGTCCAGAGCTCCAGAACCCTGAGCTAAATAGACCCTTTGTCTTTATAAGTTAATTACCTGAGGTATTTCATTATAGTATAGGAAGGTCACTTGACTTTTCTATGTACCTATTGTTCATTTTATTTCCAAATAAGTTCAAAAAGTCTTTCAATTTTCTTTTAGTCAGGGTTTATTGAATCCTAAACCACATTTTAGCCATGCACTCCCCCAGTGCCCCTTCCCTTAGGTCCCCACTTTCTGCAGCACTCCATCTTCCACTCCTGTTTATGTGACTGTCATTCAGGGGTTTTCCTCTGCTCTTCCTCTTCCTTGGACCTGTTCCTTTCTGGATTTCAGAGCATCACATTTTAATTTTTGTGCTGACCGATCTCATGTTCCAGAAGCTTCCTCAGAAAGGCTCAGAGGGAGCCACCGTTGTTTTTGTAGTTTCTTTTTTAGGGGAGGGGCTGATGGGGAATTGAACTCAGGACCTTGCGCTTGCCAGGCAGGCGCTTAGCCCACTGAGCTATCTCCCCAGCTTCAGCCACACTGCTTTGGAAGCTTTATATGTAAGGAGATTTATAATACATGCTTAGTTTTATGTGATAGTTTTACCCTATGCAAAATTAGAAATAGAAGTGATTATTCTTGAAATTTCACGACACTCCTCCTTTGCCTTCGGGCATCCTTCCTGGCTGATCCTTCTTACCCTCTTTGGAATAATTGAGAATCTCATTTAATTTTCCCTACTTTACAAATTACAGTGGGGGTCCTTTTAAAATTATATATACAGGCGATTGCTTTTTACCTTCTAGTCTGCAGACCCTTGTGGGTCAGCTGAAGACATTTTTTTTTTTTTTTTTGAATTTCTTAAAAACAACACTATTTGAGTATTAGACTGTCTGGGAAATTCTCTACATTTCTGCTTTAAATCTTTTCATCTGTTTATATTTTGCTCTACTTTCTATGAAAGTTTTTCTAATTAAAGATTTCAGTTGTCCACATTGCTAATTTCTAACAGGCTTTCCTCGTAGCATCTCTTCCTGTATTTTGGAAGCAATATTCTCTCTGGGGAGAGTAGATTAAAAAAAATTTCTTTCTGCTCTCTTGAATGTGTCTTTTGAGAAGGATTTTTTGTCTTGGTATTGCTTCTAACTCTGATCTTCAGGCTTTCCTTAAATATGTACTGGTCTGTGGCCATGAGGAGCAGGTATGAAGTATAAGGTACTAACATCAGATTTGAATCTATGTTGTGGCTGGGCTTGTCTGTTTTGATTTTTCTCTCAAGTGATAAAGCAGCAAGTAGGTTTTTTTTTTTTTTTTTTTTCTGTTAGAGGAAACCCTCAAACGTGAGCACTGTGCAAATTGAGATTCTCGAAGAATAGTTCCAGCAGCCTCCTTGAGCTCAGCCTATGTGGGCTGAGGGTTCCAGTTAGAGGAGGCGGGCTGCGGGCCGGTGCTGCAGTGAGCAGATTCTTCCTTCATTCCCACCATGTCTTGACCCATTTTCAGCTCTGACTCACACCTTCTTTCTCTTTGCCTGGCCCATGAGAGATTCCAAGGTCCCTGGCTTAATTGCCTCTTCGTGGGGACCAGGGTCGCTGCAAAAGGTCCCTCTCGGCAGAGGTCTCTTCTTACGCTGCCCTATGCCTGTGTTGTCCCCCAGCCCCTTCAGCATGACACTCTAGGGCTTGGGGAGGACTGGCATGTGCTTGGAGGACCTCTGAGTGTCCCTTGCACTACCGGTCAGCACTGGTTGGCGCTTTACTGCTGCCTGTCTGCCTTCCTTCAGCCAAGAGTCAGTCTTCTCTGTCCTTAAAAAGAAAAAAAAAGCCATTTGTCAGGTTCATGGAAGTTCATTTTATTTTACCAAGGACTTGAAAATTTACTTTTGAGTCTAAATAATAGCAGGCCTCAATTACTTCAAGATTATGCAAAATTTGGAGGCATTTATAGGTTAGGAGAACTCACCCGGGATGTGGGAGCTCCTGCCTCCCACCAGGCGCCCCTGAACAGCACGCCATGCGAGTGACATGTTTAGATTTGCTGTTCACATCTTTGTGCCCCCTGTGTGTGTCTCCACACGCACTCGTTCTCATTTCCTATCTCCTCCTCCCTATCATACAGAAAATTGAATTCAGCCCGAGAGGTTTTTTTTTCCTGTTTTCTTTTTCTGGTTAGTCTCTTGACTACAGCTGCTTTCAGTCTCCTTGTGGGTGTCTGCCAGCATCGTGTCACTGTAGTGGTTTTCTTCTGGATGGAACAAAGAAAAAGATGTCTCTGCCGACTCAGGCTATGGAAATCCTGGTCCTCCTCAGTTGTGCGCTAGGCTGTGCCGGGTTGGAAGAAGTAAGGGCACAAGCTCTCCTGTAGTGGAGGGCAGGGAGGGGCTGCTGACTTCATCTGTGCCACCTGCGGGGAGGGGCTTGGGGACTTGGGACACTGAAGTGGCTGGAAGGAGGGAAGGAGAAGCTAGCAGGAAGACCAAGGTTCTGGGAACCCGTGTTTCAGAAACTGGTGTGGCTGATTGGGTTGGACTCAGACAATTCCTTGGGCCTGTTCTGTGGCCAGCTGGGGTCCCGTGTCCTGACCCCCTGGGATCCTCCCTGTGACCTCCCTTCCCCAGGGATCTCAACCAAAAGAAAGGATCACAGAGCTGCCTCTGGTGCAGCACTCTGAAAAGAGCCACGAAACAACAGCTCCTGGACATTGAGAGTGAAGGAACAGAGAACAGTTACCTGCAGAGGGCCCTCCCTCCACCCTTCCCCTTTCACCCCGGGGAGTTGAGGTGGTGCAATGGTTTCCAGGTTTGTTTGTTTGTTTTGGAAGTGGAGAAATTGGAGAGAGTGGGAAGTGAGCTCATACTCAGCTTCTCCATTGCAGCGCTGACTTTTGCCTTTCTTTGTCGGCCTTCTGCCAGGCCCTCTACATGCCTTTAAAGAAAACAGCCTCCTCGCACATCTGCACGATCAGCTGGGGTGGGGGCTCGAGCCGGGAAGGAGTGAGGAAATTGAGCACATTTCTGAAAGCTGGAATGAGAGGCGTTGGAGCCGCACTGTTGTGTTGCACTGGCAGTGGCCCAACTGCAGAAGAGGACCAAGAAATTATGCCAAAAAGATGCATTTGTAGTGCTGCATGATCACATCTTGAAAAATGTGCCCTAGGTAGGTGGGGAAAAAGCATTCTGGTTGCTTCATAAATAAAAGTAGCTAAGCACTTCTGCGATTCTCACGTCTTTAGGTCTGGTGTTAGATGTGCACATTTTTAAAAAAAAAAAAGAAAGGCAGACCTAATTCGCGCAATCAGCTTGGGCACCCAGCCCGCTCCAATTCTGCATTTCATCGAGTTGCAGTCTTCTGCATAGCTTTTAGCCAGGAAATCTCAGGTTTAATTAGGTCATTTGTTCTTGAGAGTTCTGTTCCTGCAAAGCAGGGGAGGAGCTTTTATGGGCAGTTGGCATACATAAAAAGTCAACAGCAAATTGTTCCCTCATTCACTTACCTTTCAGGTGGTGCTTATGAAAATTCCTTAGGGAGGACTTTGTATATGCAAGGTATCAGACAACCTGGCTCAAAATTCTTCATGTTCCAGTTTTCATTTGCAGGAGGTTTTTACTTCTCAACCGGGAGCCTTTGACTCCTAAGGGGCTTGGGGACCCTGGAATGCAGACCTGTGAGGTGTTTTTAGGATTTCAGAAGGCTAAGCTGGAGTCCTGGAGTCCTCGGGGTGGGGAGGCTGCTGCAGGAAATCGCTGCCAATTGAAGAAGGTGGCAAAGTGTTGCTCGCTCCTCCCCCCTTCCTTACTTTGCTGTAGTACAGCGCGGGTCCCTACCAGCAGGACTTCCTGAATGGTACAGGAAGCTTGGGTTAGTCTTTTCTTTTTTTGTGCAGGGTCTCACTGCGCAGCTTGGACTCACAGTGATTTGCCTGTTTTCTGCCTCCCTAGCATGCGCCACCATGTCCAGACTCCCATATCCATCTCAGTGCACCTGGGGGTGGGCCAGCACGGCATGTGGTGCCAGAGATTGAATCCCGGCCCCTAGGTTAGTCTGCTGAGCTATCTCGCTGGCCCTGGGTTAGTGTTTCTTTTTCTTTTTTGGTACTGGGAATCAAACTTGGGACCTTGTGCTTGCCTGGCAGGGGCCATGTCACTGAGCTATGTCCTAGTTCCCTGGTTAGTGTTCCTTATTCACATTGCTGGGGTGCACAAGGCTTGGGATTTGGGGCCAAGATTGAGGACTGGTGACAGGGCCTTCTATCCAAATACCACAAAGCATCACAACCCACCATAGTCCTGAATAAAGTACAGCTGTGTCTGCATGCTGCTGTGGTCCTTTCCCAGAAAAATGCTTGTAAGATTGGGCAGTGCTAAGGCTGGGCATGGTGGCGCAGGCCTGTAATCCCAGCACTTGGGAGGCTGAGGCAGGAGGATCATTGTGAGTTTGAGACCAGCCTGGGCTACAAAATGAGCCCAAAGCCAGCCTGAGCTGCACAGCAAGACCCTGTCTCCAAAAGATAAAAAAAAAAAAAAAAAAAAAAAAGACTGAGCAGTGCTGATGGGAACTGTCCTCATCCTTTTTTTTTTTTTTTGGCGGAACCAGGGATTGAACTCGGGCCTCTGTGCTTGCCAGGGAAGCACTTACTGCGCTGCACCATCTCCCCAGCCCCTGTCCTCATCCTTATTCACAGCAATTCCAGCACAACCTGAGGGTCCACTGCAGCTCATGAGTTTACAAAAGTGGAGGCCAATAACAGGGACCATGATCCAGACCTGATCAAGGACTCTAACTGTAGAATACCTGGAGTCTTAGATTGTGTCTTTCCTTCCAACGCCAGTGTGCTTATGTTGTATGTTAAATGGCACTCAAAGAGAAGACTGGAAGGAAGTTGACCAATGAGTGAGAGAAAAGACGGGAAGGAAGTTGACCAGGGTGTGGGAGAACCGGCCGGGAGGAAGTTGACCAGGGTGTGGGAGAACCGGCCGGGAGGAAGTTGACCAGGGTGTGGGAGAACGGGCCGGGAGGAAGTTGACCAGGGTGTTCACAGTTTGGCTCATCCACTGGCAAAGGTTCAGCTTGCTCTGTTCTGGCTGCTGTTAACATTCTCTCGTTTATGACAGCCAGCTTTTTCCTCACCCACAAAGAACCCCCATGTGGTATTTAGATTTAGTAGTGCTTATCAGTGATTGCCTGTCAGCTTAATGTTGCAGATGACCAGTAATAAGCCCAGTTGCTGTGATTTAAAAATGGAAGAAGATATATAGATATATAGAACTCTGTTTATTTCTCTCTATATGTGTATTTTTGGAACAGTTTCAAAGGCTGGCGACGTGTACATCCTTCTTTAAGTACAAGTCAGGAGTTCTGAAACACTTGTGAGCTGCAGCGAGGAGACTGTACGGTGAATTCCCAGAGGCCTGGAGAAGCAGCTCGGAATTTGTGCTTAGGAGCATCTGAAAGTGTCACAGTTCTTCTTTCAGATTACAAATGTTGTTGGAAGGTTAGTAAGTAAATAAAATAGCCAATTGACAGAATTGACAGAAACTGAGGGATTTGGATGGGCTGAACTAGTCATTGTACACAGTGCTGTATTGTTAGCTTTGGACAAGACAGTTCTTAGAAAGGCTGTCTCTGATACGTCAGGACAGTGGCTCACTTTTATGTGATACTCAAAGTGTCTGTCTTGTCTGCTTGTCTCAAGTTGTCTTATTCCATTAAAATAATCAGAATGTGTCCTAACACATTCTATAAGGCAGGCATTGTGTAAGAGCTTTACATATATTAGCTTGTTTTCTAAAAAAGAAAAATGTTGAGCCATCCCTACTCCTATATATGAGGAAACAAGCACAGTGACATGCCCAAACCATGCTGCTGATAATTTGTAGGGCCACGATTTTCAGGCAGCCTGGCTCCTGGATTTGTGCCCTCTATGTCTGCCATCTACCCTGCCTTGACTCTGGTCCACACCATGGGAGTGAGTGGGTGTGGCTCAGGCTTGTAGTGCGATAGATTCACCTGCAGCGTCTGTTCTGTTGGCCACTCAGAAACAGGAGACGTTAGACATGGTTCCTGTCTTCAAGGTATTCACAGCCAACATTGGGCGATGATGAGCTGTGTTCTCAGGAAAATGGGCACAATCTAAGACACAGCCCCTGTAAGGAGCCCAGCGCTGAGGAGCTCACTGGGGGTTCTTTGTGGGTGAGGAAAAAGCTGGCTGTCATAAACGAGAGAATGTTAACAGCAGCCAGAACAGAGCAAGCTGAACCTTTGCAGACGGGTCTTATTTATTTAGTTTTTGAGACAGGCTCTTGCTATGTAGTTCAGGTTGGCCTTGAATGCACCGTGTATGTAGTCCAGGCTGCCTCAAACTTATGTGGACCCTCCTGCCTCGGCCTCTCGGGAGCTGGGATCGCAGGTGTGCCCCACCACGCCTGGCTGCAGGTGTGCCTTCTGCACTACATCTTTAATCGAGTCCTTTCTGAGTCTTTCTAAATGCCTGAGCATCATTGCTTCTCTGTCCTGGACTTGGTTCTGATAGCCACCTCTCCGCTTTTCTTTTCTGGTTTTAATTTTTTGAAAAAGATGAAGACGTGATAAAAGCACATAATATAAAATGAACCCTCTTGACCATTTTTAGTGTACAGTTTGGTGGTGTTAACGTAATCCACTGTTGTCTAACAGATCTCTAGATCTCATAAAGTGGAAGCTCTGTCCCCATCAAACACCAGCCCCACCTTTGGCCTCCTGTAGCCCTTTCAGTCACCATCTACTGTCAGGTTCCACGTTTTCACAACTTTATTTTTATTTTTTTGTATTTTAGGGAAGGATCTACAGGGTGTTCAGGGTCTCACTACTAGATCGGACTTGTAGTGATCTGCTTGTTTACAGCCTCCCAAGAGCTGGGATTCCAGGTGCACACCACCACGCCCAGTCTCAATTGTAGTCTCAGCGTGCCCTGGGAGCAGGGCCTGCATGGCAGGCACAGGGCTCAAACCCCCAACCAACCCCTGGAGATGAAAGTTATTATTTATTTATTATTTGTGTGGCACAGCCTGCCCTGGATGTGGGGCTGGCGCAGCATGTGGTGCTAGGGATCAAACTGCTGTCCCTGCAGTTGCCTAAGTGGGTGCTTTAGGCCACTGGGCTGTCTCGCCGGCCCCTTGACAACTTTAGATCCTTCATGTAAGCAGAATCAAATGGCATTTGCCCTTTTGTGTCTGGCTTATTTCAGTGAGCATAGTATCTTCAAGATTCATCCATGTTGCAGCCTGATGGATTTCCCTCCCCTTAGGGCTGTGGGGCCCACTTTGCCCATTTGTGTGGGACATGGGATGGTCCTCACGTTTGTCCCCCACGCTGAGTCCTGTGGGTGAGCAGACCCTCCTGTCGGGCCCTCCAGATGTCAGTTGATCAACTGACTTAAGCCTGTTCCATCTTACCAAGCAAAAGGAATCGAAATTCTTTCCCAAATCTTTCTCTGCATTGGCGCATTTCTTAACTTGGGTGGAGACACTCATCCACTTTTATTTGCTGCTTGACTTCCTCCCGACATCTGCTTTCTGTGGGCTCCTGAGAGCTTCTAGTGGACCTGTTCGCTGCAGCACTGAGCTGGTGGTGGTCGTGCTACAACACATGCACTTTGTAAAAGTGTGTTTAAGAATCACGCATGCTCAAATAGAATCAACCTGCTGGGAGACACAATAGATAAAACTGTTAAAGATCCAGCCATAGGAAGAGCCTTTTGGAATGGAACCCCAGCTACACAAGAAACTGCCTGAAGAATCAACACAGGAGATCACATCAAATAAAAAAGCCTCTGTACAGCAGAGAAAACAGCCAACTGTGAAAAGAGATAGCGGTGAAGAGAATGGGAAAAAAGTTGCAAGCTATTTTGACAGAGGATAATAGAATTTATGAAGAGCTCAAAAAAAATCAGACCCCCCCCCAGTACAAGACCTAGGCAGCTCAAGTGAGCAGATATTTCACAGGAGGAGTACAGATGTCCAATAAATACGGGAAGCAATGCTCAGCATTGCTGGTTGTTAGAGAAATACAAATTAAAACAACACTGAGTTGCATCTTGTTTCAGAAAAGCTGCATGTGGTGGTGCTACCTGTAGCGCTTGGGAGCTGAGGCAGGAGGATTGCATGAGTGAGGCCAGCCCAGGCTGCGTGGTGAGAGACGTGAACTGTGCATAGTGAACACTCTTAAAACAAACATGAAAACAAACCCCACCAAAAAAGCAAAAGCAGCCACCAAACAAACAAACAACCCTCTCCCCTCCCCATGAACCATCTCCCTCCAGAAAGAATGACTGTCATTGAGAAATCAGACAATAACAAATGCAGGTGGGGTGGTGGGAGGTGGTTTTACATTGCAGATGGGGAGGACTGCTGGCTGGCTATGGAAATTCCTCAGAACGCTAATATTAGACATTCCATTTGGCCCACCTGTTTCTCTTCTTGGATCTTCCTGAGAATTAAGCCATTGTGTCGCACACCTATGTTTATAGACCTTGTTTCTAATTCTTAATCATTCCGCATACGGGTGCTGTGAAGTGGCACATGTGATTTCTTTTTTTGAAGTCCGCTGTTGTCTGTATACTCTGTGATTGGAAATGAGCTAACTCACTGGTGGCCCCCACCCTCCAACCCTGCCATAGTGGTGGAATGAAGGCGAAGTCATGTGACACCAGCCACCCCAGCGGGAGCACAGGAGATGAATGGATTTACAATGTGAAGAACAACAGTCATTGGTGTGTTCTCTTATGATGGTCATTTTCCATGGTTTTCTTCCCCTTCAATGTTGGATTTGATCTCTTCTTTCATGTTGGAAGCATTCCTAAAAAATCTCTGCTTGTCTTGAGCTGTTTTATATTTCACTGTGAAGCACTTAAAGGCTATTGGGATGGATCCATACTGCTAGGACCTCTGCTCCATGTCATTTGGTTGAGAGCCATCGTTTTTCTTGTTGGCCCTTGGATATTGGTGTCCTCAGGCCTTTATTGTTGGTTATTTCTGATTTCTACAGTGAAAACTTATTTGTTCTGCTATGAGGTGTGCGTTTTGCTGCCAGACTTCTGCAGTAGAAACTAGAAGTGAGTTGGAAAGGGCAGCTTGCAATGTGGGATGCGTTGACTTAATCTCCCACGCTTGGTACAGTGGTTGTTCCTCGCCCCGTGAGCTTGCGTCCTTTCATGTGCATTGCTCACTGAGGGGAAATGCCCTGCTTCTGGTGGTCCAGGGAGAGGGGGTGTCTGGCTGCAGAGCGTGGGTGAGTTTCTAGCTCCTCAGCCATCCTCCGTGTGCAGCCCCTCCATCATCAGGATGGTCTGGTATCACAGGTCCCC
>PVKA01005113.1:0-93265 GCA_004027165.1 Ctenomys sociabilis
TTAATATTTGGATACTTCACAATTTGTTTTATGATGTAACTGATAAAATGGTGATGTGTATTAATGTTAGTTCAGCCATCTGTGTTGCTGTCTGAGTTTATACCGTGTGGTTACAATTCTGTGGGAGAAATAATTTAGTGTTCACAGCTTGTAAAAACTTAGTGCGAGAGCTTAAACATCTAATAAATAGTGAAATGCAAAAAAAAAAAAAAAAAAAAAAAAAAAAAAAAAAAAAAAAAAAAAAAAAAAAAAAAAAAAAAAAAAAAAAAAAAAAACAAAAAAAAAAAAAATAAATAAATGGGAGGATTCTCCAATGGAGTCAGCGAGTCCCTGACAGATGACACAGCTGGTAGAGGAAAAACTTTATTTTATTTTATTTATTTATTTATTTTTTTTTTAGAGGAAAAACTTTAAAAAGCCCAAGAAGTTTGCTCCAAGGCCCCCAGAGTAACTCCTTAGAGCCTTGCACAACCCTTAATAGCAAAAAAAAAAAAAATTAAATAACAATCTTATTTTGACTTGGTCTCAAACACCCAGTAGGAAAATATATCCTGTAAGTAGAGTAACTGGTGGTAATAACAACAGAGAGAATTAGATTAGACCTAAAAGGGGCTCTGAAAACAGCATTAACTGCTGTAGGACACACTCACGGAAAGGTAACAGTGACTAGTGTAGAGCTGACAGGCTCCAGCCACACCTTGGGCATTTTAATCTGCAGTCACTGGAAGTCTAGATTCCCAGAACCACTAGCACTTCCAAAAATGTCTTCCTCGGTCTGTCTGAGTGTGTTACTGTTACTATGGTATTTTGAGGTACACTCAAGTATCTCTCTGGTGAAGATTTGACTTCTTATAGGACTTCTTATAGTCACCAGTGAGGGGTGAGGTAAGGTGACAGGGAAATAAATAGAATAAAGACAGCCATGTAGAGGATTCTGATAAGCTCAGTGAACGCCAGTGCTGCATGCCACACAACAACGAGCTTTAATAAAATCCAGAATGAAAAGGAAAGGGGAATTAGGAGAGGAGGCAGGGAGGGGAAAGGATGTGCAAGGGGATTTAAAAAAGGACAATATAGCTGTCCTTGGTGAGACAGCTATATCACGGACGTGCACGCACTCCCCAAGATGGCTGTATGTTGCACATATTCCAAATATACACTAATAAAAAAATTAGAAAAGATTGACCTTCTTCTGTAGATCTGTCTATAAGATAAAATATTAATGCAAATATTCAAGCTACTAGGCATTGCTACTTTTTTGGTGGGAACTGATTCTCTGTTGTCTACCTCAGATTTTGTATGTTGGGCCTATCTGGAGGCACCCACTGAAAGATCTGTAGGCCCACAGAGCGGAGCCCGGATCCCAACTCCTAAGCCCTGTGATGAGCTTCAGTGGTCCAGTGGCCACATGAGAACACAGTTATCTTCTTTTAGGCTCTATCTTCCTTTACCATTGTTGTAATTAAAATATTAGGGGATTCAATTTCTTATTGAGAAAACAGGGAGGGATCTATGTGCTCCTAGACTCTACCTATTGTATGCAGGTAAACACCTCAGGATAAATAGAAGTTAATACGATGAAAAATGGTGGAGTAGAGGCTGACAACACAAATAGAGCTTGTCTAGACCTGGAATCAAGACGCCTGGAGAACAATAACTGCTCAGAGACACCTTAAAAGACAAAGGAACATGAAAAATGGATCCAACAGTTGCTGGTTGCTGCCAAGAAGACTAATCCAGGATGAGCTGGAATTAATGATGCATAAGAAGATAAGACAAGCAGCATTCAAGATCATTCACAGGAATAACCACAAAAATCTTTCCAAATGTGGGGAAATAGTTTAACCTACACATAAGTGAGGCACATAGAACACTAAGTAACCACATCAGAAAAGAATTTCTCCAGGACGCATTATAGCCCAAATCCTAGAGGTCCTACCAAAGGCAGAATCTTAGAAGCTGTTAAAGAAAAGTAGAGGGGTTGGGGAGATAGTTCAGCAGTCTAAGTGCCTGCTTGGCACATTCAAGGGTGTGAGCTCGATCCCCAGCACCACATGCTGTGCCCACGCTAGAGCTGGTTACCAAGACCAGGTGTGGTAGTGCATGCTTGTAATCTCAGCTCTGGGGAGCTTGAGACAGGAGGGTCACTAGAAGTCTGAGCTACGTAAGTGAGACCCTGTACCAAATAAATAAATATGAAAAAAAATTTAAAAACCAAAGTATAAAATTACTTGCAAAGTCAAACCCAGTAAAACTGAAACAGAAGTCTCAACCAAATCCTTATGGGCTAGGAGATCTTGGAGTGAAGTGTTTCTATCCCTAAAAGAAAACAACTGCTAGTTCAGGGTTTTGGTATTTGTACACAAGGGAGCACACTTTGGTACAAAGGAAGATGGATTTGAGTCATTTCTAGGAAAATGGATGTAAGATGGTGATATTAAGTGAAATCAATCAGGCACACAGACTTAAATACTGCATGTTTTCTTTTGTATGAAAAATGCAATGTATAAATAAATAAAAGAGCAAAATAAAAGATACTAGGAAACTTGGTGATAGATCTTTTGCAAGTTGGCAGGGGATTGAGAAGTTGGGGGGGAAGCTAGGGGAAAGGGACGTGAAAAGCATCCAATGTGGTATTTCCCTCTCCCAGCTCCCCGTGGTGAATGGCCCATGCTACCACATGTAGTAGTAGCATTTTTAAAAGTTGTGTATATACACAAATGTGTGTATGCTTTTAATGTATATGTTGTGCTTCACAAGAAACAGTTTAAAAAATAAAGATGGAATAGTAAGGATATGTTACCAAGAAAAGCTGATTACCATAGAAATATAACCAACAGGACTCGAGCAAAGGCTGGAGTGAGGGACGGCCCCTTTGCATTTGGCCCCCACCCCTTGGGGGGCCACTGTTCTCCTTTATTCTCCTTTTGGCTTTTGGCCCCTCCCTGCTCAGTATGTTCGTAAGGTTTGTTTCCTTCACACTCCTCTGGTTCCAAGTGAGGCTGGTGTTCACCCGTGGTCTTTAAGCCATTCCTGACTGAGCCTGCTCTGTCAGCCCTATGCCCATTAGGTTTGCCCATGTTAAGAGCCTGCAGCAGTAACAGAGGATAAGAGAGCTTTGATTTTGATCTTAGGGTTAGGGAGGGTGAGATATCTCAGGAGACAGAGACAAGAAATTGTGTGTGTGTGTGTGTGTGTGTGTGTGTTCATTGTGTGTTTGTTCATGTGTGGATGCAGGTGTGTGAGTTCTCAGGCTTCAATCCGTGATGGGACCTTCACCTACTAAGAGTGGAGGTATCTCTCTTTGCCATCCTGTCCTACTAGCAATGCATGGAATTTGCTTCCCCCTCCCCCATTACTCTTCCCTGCAAGGGTCAGATGCACTGTAGTAACCATGGAGTGAGTGGACAGGGGTCTCCCCTGATGTCTTCAAGGACAAGAATGCCTGGTGGGCAAAAAAGGAAAGAATCAAGGGACAGTGTTGGGTCAGGGTGGGAAGGGAAGGGAAAGAGGACAAAAAGGAATTCAAATGTGTTAAGTAGAGGAACCAGCTTCCCACAAGTGTACTAATATATGAAAACAATCAAAAAGCCATATAAAAATGGAAGGAGAGGAAGGGAAGGAAAAAGGATGGAGATGGACACAGAATTAAGGTGTTGTGGTGTACATGTACCGATGCCCCATGAGGAAAGTAAACATTACGTACTGGGATCACACACTGATAACAATTAAATGCCCTAAACACCAGGAAGAGGTCTCAAACATGTCACACTCATGACCCAATGGAAAAAGATCAGCTTCCAGCCCGTTCCAGTGAAGCCATAAAGGCTAATCACATCCGTTCATTAATGCCACGGTACCATCTCCTCTGCCAGACCTCTGTCTCCTACAGCTGTTCTTACCAAGCTGAAGCTCCTCTCCTATTTTCTTTTTGTTCTCAATTAAAGCATCTTCCTATGAATTCATGCTGCTGCTTCAGTATGAATTTCTATTATTACTGAAGCAATTTCCCATGAGTCTTCTGCCTCTCCACAACAGCTGAACCCATGGCCTCCAGATCCCAAGGCCAGGATCTGCCTCTCAGGGTCACCCCAGCTGACTGTCACTGAGTCACTCCAGCCTGCTCCCCACAGTTTCCAATCCTGCCCCCGGCTGCTGCAAGTTCCTTCCCCATCTCTGGCTGTGATAGTGAGGACAGGCTGGGAGGTCTTGTCCCATCAGTTCCATTGAGCCTGGTAGAATGAGCCTGAACCAGCTGGTGTCTGGCTCTCGACAGCAATCACAAGATCTTGAGCACTCGTCTGGTCTGAGACGTGTCCTGGACAACTCTTTACTCATAGGTTTTCAGAGCACCTGCTACTTCTGAGGAATGCTCTCAGCTTATTCCAGCAAATGTTGTCTCTATCATGGCATGGCCATAGCTATGGATAGGAGAAGAACAGAAGACAGAGGATGGAATAATTCCTGCTTCCAGGAGCCCACAGACTTGTCCTAATGATAATGACCTGCTGCATTCTTCTCTAACATCCAGGATCAGGGTCGGGGTATGAAGATTCTACAATAAGTGACCACATCCCTGAACTGAAGGAATTTGGCCTGCAGCTAGAGACAGATGCATAGAACCCGAAAACACATTAAAATAACATAATGGCAGGCTGGGGAGGTAGCTTGGTGGTCTAAGTGCCTGCCTGTCAAACACAAGGACCTGAGTTCAATCCCTGGTATCCCGACCCCAGAACAACAGGCATCCTGGCTGAAGCAGGAGGATCACTCCAAGTCCAAGATGAGTAGTGAGACCCTGTATCAATAAATAATAATAATTTAAAAAAATTTTAAAGAAAATAATCTAATGACAATATCTTAAATAGTGGCAGGAGGAGTAGCCCTGAGGCGACTATTTGGCTTCTTATCTAGGTGTACCTATAGAATAGAAATAGCAATGTAAATATTCTAGCTACTAAGCTTTGTTACTTTTGTGGTGTAAGCTAACTTTATACATTGTCTTGGATCTGGTCACTACAAAAGGTCGTCAGATCTACAAAGCAGGGGCGGATCAAAATTCTGAGTGTTACAGTAAAAAGATAAAATTTAGTAGCCCAATGGCCATAGAAACATAGATGGCTTTGTTTAGTGTATATCTTTGCCAGTTTTATGATTAAAATAAGAAAACATTAGATTTCTTCAAGGACTAAGAAGAATCCACATGTTCCTAATCTCTGGCTGATCTACTTAGATTAACACCTTGAGACAGAGATTAACGTTAAAGATATGAGGCTTATGCCAAAAGCTGCCTACTTTTGACTGGTTTCTACAACTTTCTGGGGTAGAGTTAACAATATTCTTCTTTTAACTTCTGAGCCTTGCTTGTGTAACATGCCTATAAAATGAAGCTTATAAATTTAATTTATAAATTACAGTTATAAAAATTTTAAAGTTACAGATTGAAGCTTCCATGACTTGATATTGCACTCTTTTCAGGACTCTCGGAAGATGACTGCTCCTCAGACACCAAGTCCAGCTTCCGTTTCTCCTCTAGGGCTGTCAGGGTGAGACTGCGGTCTCGGGCTCGGGGCATCAATGCCCTCCTCGTTCTGAAGCAATAATACGAAGCCAGAGCCTTGACTCTTCTGTACCACTTAAGAATAAGGGGCTGAAGTCTGGGAGCAGGGGCTGTGGTAGGAAGAAGCAATAGAGGCAAAAAAGAGCAAATATCATCGCAGACAGTGTACTTCTAGGAAGATGGAATCACCAGGACAGTCCAAGTCACTGGGGTGTCTGTGGCGGTGCCCACCAGGTTTGCATATGCCCCTTTTCTGTTTAGGTCCATCACAGCATGAAATCCCTTGGTGAATACTTTAAATCCTTAAATTAGCTTAGTGGACAAAGAAAAGAGCAGCAGCCAGATTTTAAAATAAAGGCCTCAAAGAATTTTTTTTGATAAAACATTTTAGATAACTCTTCTTTAAAAAAAAAAAAAAAAAAAAAAAAAGCTGGTGGAAAATCATGACTTTCACCTATACAATGAGCCACTATTTTTTTTTTTTCGAGTGAGCCATCCTTTTCCTGAACATCAATCAAGAACTTTCTGCAGATTTACGCATTCCACAGTTCCCATCACAAAAATCACATCAATGTTCCCAGCTCTGAATTACAGCATGGCTTTTCTCTCTCTCTCTCTCTCTCTCTCTCTCTCTCTCTCTCTCTCTCTCTCTCTCTCTCTCTCTCCTTCCCTCCCTTCTCCCCAGGCCCATATTCTATCTTGTTGAGTATATACTTCAAATTTGTTGCCTACAAAATCCCTTTATGCCTCTTAGAAAAAAAAAAAAAAGAACACAGAGAGAAGGAATGTGGAAATGCTCCTGCACAGTGGGATTCCCTGAGAAACCAGTTAGCGCCTCCTTCCAGCCTCACTGCAGATTCCTCCTTCTCCCAGGAGATCGTCCCTGACCTCTGTCTGGTGGGTGTCCTTCGTGCGGCACAGAGTGTGCCAGACTTGGTCACTACCTGTCAGGCTGCCAGATTCCCACCCTCACTCCCCAGTGGGAACTTGAGCCCTTAGACCAGAGCTGGCCTATGGTCAGCATCCTTAGGACATCATGGCTGAATGTATACGTGTACAGAATTTATACATTATTTGTGTAATGACTTCAAACCACCTACAGCTCATACACGCTAAGGAGAGATGCTGGCAACCTACTGGCTTTGTGGTAGAGGACAGGCTAAGTATTCTGAGTGGGGAACTCAGGAAAATAAAGAGAAGTCCTATGGAACTCTTTGCTCTTCACAGGAAGGAAAACAGGAGAAAGGCATCCCAGCCTGAGGGGAGATCAGAGGCAAAGGCCACAGACAGAGAAGCACATGGCTATTGCAAGGACAGGGACATGATGTGTAGAAAGAGAAATAGAAAATGTTGAGTCGAGAGGAATCTTGGTACCCTACATGGCGTGTGATCTTTTTTCCATAGATGCAGAGATCTTCTAAGAACTATAAGGAAGGAAGTCACAGAAGCGGACCAGCATGGCAGGCAGATTGTACTGATGGCTTGGGGAAGGGCATGTTTGGAGGATGCAGTGCCAGAAGTGTTCTTTCCATGGTATTTCCCCTTGGTAGAGAGGCTGGGGAAAGTCATGGGGCAGTCAGCAGAGAAATCATTTAGGAAGCAAGTGTCATCTTAGGAGCAGATGACAAAGGTACGAGTCAGAAGTGGGCAGTGGGAACAGAAAGTGGCTGAGGAATGACCAGTGAACCATGGGAAGTGAGAGTCTGAGTTAGATCATGGGGTGACTGAAGGAGCCCAGACAAGGGACAGCTCTGGGGATGTGGGGGAGGACAGCGGATCAGGGAGGCCCGCTACTACTGGGGTGCTAGTCATCACCAGTGAGATACTTCCCCAGGCTTTCGAAGGAACATTGAGGAAAGGGAATCTTAGAAGATGAAGTCACAGTGTTTTCGGTCCTGATGCATCTTGAAAGCAAGGAATCCGTTTTGTTCAAAATTTACGGAAGTGACAAATTCTCATTCTCCTCTAGAAACATGTCATAGTCTTCCATGAGCCTTATTGGGCAGCAGCTCCTCTCTTTCCACCCACACCACTGCAGCCTTCCACATGGTGGTCAAGGAAGTGCTACTAGGAGCAGAGGGAGGGGTGGAGGACATAGAGAGGCTCTGCTGTCCTCCCGAGTGACTTTGTTGACCCTGAGAATGGCCCCACCCATACCTTTTCCCCTGAAGCACTTGCCATCTCTGACCACTGTGTCACTCACTCCCACAACTTGGTCACCACGTAGAACAGCCCCTCCTCTGAGGTTACTAATTCTGACAGGCTGCTAGGTCCCCTCAGCTTCTCCACTCAGCATCCTTACCTCCCCTGTCCTCTGAGCCCTCTGCTTCCTCCTCATCCAGCAGCCTCATTTCTTTTCTCTCTATTCAAAGTGTAGGCAGTAAACTTGTGTGCAGTGAATCCTACAGTTCTGCCCCACACCCCCCCCCCCAAGTGTGGCCACACCGGCCATCCTTTCCTCTGAGCTCTACCTGCGAGGTGGTGGTTTCTGGTTAAGAAGACCATGGCGCCAAGCTAGCTGCACCGGTCTCCATGGTCACCCAGCCAGGCTGGGCCTCAGCACTGCCTGTTGCACTTCCCCTGGTCACGTTGGTTTAACCCCTTTGTACAACTGTCCTCAAACCTGCAGTGCATTTACTTCCATCAGAACTCTCAGCAGATGACAGAGTGACTTCTTGGAGGCAGGGAGTTCTTCCACACCCTGCCGTCTTCTCAGCACCAGCCTGGGCTCCTCCCCTGGTTTAACGGTAGACAAAGGTCCCTACTCACGTGGCCATGTTTCTTTAAGATCTCACCAGGCTTCTATCTTAGGACCTCGCCTCATCTCCTGCTTCTTTCCTCTTCAGTGCTTTCCTCTCTACTCACAACTCCCCGATACCTTCAGGAAAGTTCGTGTCTCTGGTCTTAGACCCCAGGCCTCTTGCTCCTACCACTTCCTCTCGTATCTTCTTCCCTTTCCTAAGAAAGGAGCTCAGAGCATCTCCGCCCTGCATAGTTCCTCCGTGTACTGTGATCTGTGTTTTCTCTAAACCAAAATACAAACAAATTGCCATCACCCCCTCACCAACGACTCTCCAGCCTTCAGGGAACACTTCAAGTCCTCGCACGCATGGACTTTCTCCTGCAGGTCACTTCATTAGGTAGTGACCTTAGTCTTTTTGACACTCTCCTGGTCTTTCCCTTCTCCCAAACCTAAGCACTAGAGTTCACAAGGTGCAGTCCGAGGCCTTGTTCCTCACTCTGTTGACAGTAGATCTTTGCCTACACCTCCGATACTTCCAGGGCTGTTCCACGTGAACAGGTGTCACGTGTGCACCTCTTTCCTGAGCTTCACACTTACGTGCCCAATTTCCTATCAGGTTGTTGAGTGTGGCAGGTAAAAATATAAAATTCTGGTTAAATTTGAATTTTAGATGAGCAATGAGTGACATTTTAGCAGTATGTGTTTTTTTTTATAGAAGTTAAGACAGGTTCATTCTTCAAAAATCATCTGCTGCTTATCTGAAATTCCAATTTAGCTGGACATCCTTATTTGGTCTGGCAAACTCACCCGACTTTGACATCTGTGTTTGAGGTCCAGCCAGCAGCTCCGCACATAACTGAACTTCCCACGAGACAAACTAGGCCATCTCAGGGTTATATAAGTGAACAAAGCAATATTGTCCTTATTTATTCTTTTTTTTTTAGCTCCCAAGCCCTCCTAAATATCCTTAGAGTACCATCCATTGCCCAAGTCAAGTCTCCCTATCCTTCACGTTCTTCAATGTGCTTTCTGGTCCCTCGTATGTGACTATCATATAAATGATCCCATGCATTTATTTAAATTGATACTTTAACGTGACTCTAAAATCCAGAATCCTTGCAAGGACTCTGGGAGCCCTGCATGGCACAGCCTCGCTTACCTCTCCACCTGTTTTTGAGCCTCTCTGCCTTCTCTAAGCGCCCCACATCCACACTGCACATTTTCTGCTCCTGCAGCACCTCGCTTCCTTTCACCTTGGGCTCTCCCGTACTCCCTCGCTTTGCCTACAGCCAGCCTCTCCTCTGTCTCTTCTCTCTGCTGTGATCATCATTCAAGTCTCAGCTGCTGTCTTTTGCCCCTGACCATCCAGCCTCGTGCTTTCTTCCTGGAACTCTTGTCATCCTCTAGTGAAGTCAGTGCCTAGTCCTTTGTGAGACTGTGAGCTTCATGAATGTAGAACCTCAGCCACTCTCTTCCCTGCATCCCAAGCCTTCCCACAGTTCCTGGCATAGCCAAGGAGCTGGATAAACACTTCAAGGATGCGTGAGTGGTCTTTGTGCCCACTCAGCCATAGAGGGCTCCTCTATCTCCCTGTGATCCTTCGGTGAAGTATTACTCAGAACAGCCCTAAGTGGAAGGGCTCTGAATCCTCTGGGGCTAATGCCAGAAGCTCAGCCCTTGCTGGGGTTACCTAAATCCTGCTTGCCCACAGGGAAGAGCAAAAGGTGGAGAGGTCAGAGCCAGAGCCAGAGCCAACCTGCAGCCTCCAGTAGGAGGCTGTGCATGGGGCTCAGGTCTCAGAGTCAGGAAAGCCTCATCTACAGCCCTGGCTGCTGAAGTATGGCCAACAGCCTGGCTTTCCCAAGGCTCCTAAAGACGCCCTGGCAATAAGCCAGGTATTGGAAATAAAGACCCGGAGGGGTCGGGGCTGGAGTAAATGTGGAAGTCGATATGAGCAAGCAGCCCTCACAGCTGAGCCAGGTGGCGAGAGTCTCCTCAGAGAGCATGCGCATCGCCAAGGAGAAGTGACTAAGGAGAAATTGGGGGCACCTGGCTTCAGGGGTCGGGCAGTCGTAAACCAAATGAGAAGTTAAGAAAGAGGAACCATAGAGGAAATACACGAAGGTGCAAAGGCCGGAAACCCTGGGAGTCACATTTAAAGAAGCAAAGGTTGAGCAACAGTCAGCTGCCTCAGAAAGGAAGGGGTCTGAGAAGTGGTCACGGAGTTGGAAAACAGGACATCAGCCATGGCCTCTGAAGAGGAACATGACCTCATCTCTCTGGTTGCAGCTCCTTCTACTGCTCTAATGGACCCTCCATGGGGAGGGAGAGTGGAGAGTGCCGTCTCCTTCACATCCCTTCCTGCCATTTCCATCCACAGTGAGAACTATCTCTGACTTGGAGGATGGTTAGGAATGGGGAGAAAGTTAGTTCCATGCCAGCAAGGTTACAGCTCATGCATCCAACCTCCAGAATCTGGGACTGTGTGTGGGGGACAGCAGGGATATGTTTGATGGCCCCTACCTTCGGAGACTTAGTGTAATAAGAGCATCTACTGCTCAGTTCTATCATTTCTCTGGCCAGAGAGCTTCCTACATGACCCATGTATCCTGAAAAGGCTTCTGTAGGCTATGTCCTTCTCTGAACTTTTCTTACTACCACCTGTTCTTCCCCTTGGAGATTGACTTCCACCATCCCTGACTCTGACCCCAGAACCTGCCTGTGGAGAGAGCCACAGTCTCCCCAATTCCCTACTTTATCCTATTATCTGAATCAAGCTCATTAAATACATTACATCTTCAGAGAAACAAATAATAGAAGTGCCAAGTCCCCTTGAGGTGGGCCTTTGAAAGCCTGGGACCCACCCAAAGCTCTCATAGCTATCATATGGTTCCTGAATCTGTTCCTGATCTCCTCCTGGAAACCTCATGGACATTGACCTCATGGGATTGGTCATGAAGGCAAGGCCTTCTGCTCTCCACCCCAACACAGCTCTAGAGACCACATCTAAGGGATCCTCTCAACTCTCACCCATCCTTTGGAGCCCTCAGACCTTAAGGGAGCCAATTCCACAGAGTTTTCTGACTCATTCAGGAACACCTCTCTGGGAGGTGTTTACTCCCCAAAAAGAAACAGGACACCTTACTCTTTAATAATATCTTGTGGGTATAAATTTTATCATAATACTCTTATTCTCAAAATCCTCTGGTGGCTTCCTGTGGCCTAGATGCTAGGAGAGAGGGTGATTCTTTGTTGATGCTTCATTCCCTCAAGGCCTATTCTGGGAGAAAGAGGGACTTCAGTCCCTCCTGAACATGTGCCTCCCTCTAACATCACGCCTACCATGCCATGGGCTTCTAGCACTCAAAGAATGGAAGTGTGACCAAGGAAGAGGAAGTTCCTGGAGTACAGAATGTTCTGGAGTACAGAATGAACTCAGCTCAGAAAACCTTCGCCTGTTGCCTTGGCTGCTGCGTAGCCAACCCTGGATCTCACAAGATCAGATATAAATGCAGTAGCTTCTGAATATCTGGCCCCAGTCTGCTGCCCAGGGGTTAGGATGCCTGGAATCCAGAGCTTCTGCCACCAGCTCCCATAGACCTTGAGCAAGCCCTTTTCTCTCTAGCCTTACACTACTCAGTGAAAATGAAGGAGCTAGATTTTATGGTTCATTTCAGCCCTGCATCTGACAATATGAAGAACTGGTCTTCTCCTCTTCGTAGTGGCACAATTTTCTGCTCCAGCCTCATCCGTTTTCTTATGTCTTCTAAATACTCTGGACCAAAAGGCTAATAGACATATTCCCATCTTTCGGTTTTGATTGATTGGCAATGGCTGCATTAGGAGTCTGTACTCTAAGTCAATGGGAAACAGTACTATAATCAATTAATAATATCTGCAAGAGACACAAGAGTGGTGTCTATTGGCATCTTTTCAACCTTCCACTCTTTTCTCTCTCTCTCTCTCTCTCTCTCTCTCTCTCTCTCTCTCTCTCTCTCTCTCTCTGATACCAGGGATCCAACTCAGAACCTTGCTCCTGTGAGGTGGGTGAGTGCCGCTGAGCTGGCTCCCCAACCCCTCAGTCTCCCACTTTTGACTGCAGCAATTTCCTCCTTCCACAATTTCTTCCCTTTGCCTTCACCTGTCTGACTTTTCCAAAGTTCAGATTCTTCAAGAAATCGGGTACTTTCCTGTCCTCAGAGACTTTGATTAATCACTTTGATAATAGTGTATTGTGCTCAGGGCTTTTGTTAAATGAGTAAATGACATGTGGCTCTTGCCATGGAGAAAACGTGAAAAGCTATTGAAATGATGACTATGTTAATTTCTTCCATCATAGTAGCTATTTTCCTAGGTATATACATCGTATAACATCATTGTATTCCTTAAATATATGAGATAAAATTTAACAAAAGAAAAGAGGGCAGTGGGAGTGTTTGCCCATCAAGTGCAATGTCTGGGTTTCATCCTCATCTTGAGACACAAAAATGTTTAGCGACAGTGGAAATTTTTATAGGTAATGGCTTTAAGGGACACTTGATTTGTTCCTAGCTTTTAGAGTTCATGCTGAGAGCTGCTATAAACAAATAAATAAATTTAAAGAAAAGCAAAAAAAAAGGCAATGACCCCTCTGCTCATTGGACATTGACCTGTGCCTGCCTGGTAAAGTTAACTCCTCCTGGCTGCACAAGCATTTGCCCCCTAATGAGGCTGGGGCCCCAGTTGCTCAACCTGGCACCGGCCACTTAGTGTTCCCCTGATGTAGCCCCTAGGTACCCCTGGAATGGGTACTTGGAAGAGTTCTCTGAGTGAAAACTTGCTTGGATTCAGGAAAGACCTGAGAGGCGAATGCTGGCGCATGCTGACAGATCTCTGGGCCCCTGAGATGAGCACCCCGACAGTGACAGAGCCATTGGGTTAGGCTGGCAGCAAGACTGCCTCCCTAGAATCTGGTTTCAGAGCAGAGGTGAAGCCTAGCAAGTTGGAGGAGGTGGGGAAGTTCCAGCTATGGGAAAATGGTGAAGATTTAGAAGTGGGAACCAAAGAATCTACTCTAGGAAACGTCACTGCAGACAGCTGTTACCCTTCGCTAAGTCTCTGTCGGGTTCTCTCTACCTGTGTGCCATCTTTCCCATAGCTCTGTGTGCTCAGCCTCCCACGCTGAGAGTCGGCCTGTCACTCAGGAAGTGTTGATGACTTGGGGTTAGTGGCCAACAGTGTCTGTGCCCTAGGAGCTGTAAACCCGGGATTGAGGTGAAGCTGTGACTGAGGCGCCCCAGAAAGGCTGATTTACGAGGTGCTTATTCCAGGGTGGGGGCCTGCTGCAGGACAGACCAGAAGTAAGAACTTGCAGTCTGACGTCTGCGCCAGGTGGATGCACTGTCCTGCCCCCACCGCTGCGTTTGCTCGCCTGGGCTTGCTGCTTCACCGCGGGGCCTACTTGTCTGCCGCGGCCTGGGTCGTGCTTGTTTCTGTCCTGGTATTTTACAGGCCCTTTGAAGGTGGTCTCCGGCCACATTTCCTGCGGCTGCCGCTCTTGCCCCCCTCGAGGCTCCTCACATCTCATGAGCCCACGGGAAGAGAGAACACAGAGGAGCGACAGTGAGTGCAGAGGAAAGAGCACGAGTACGTCCCAGGAGGAGGGCCTTGGAGAAAAGCCCCAGCGCCCTCCCCTCAGGAGCTGCAGACCACTCTGGGCATCTCTGCCTGGCCGGGGTCTCCTTGGCCGCTCCCTCCAGGCTGGGCATCATCCTGAAGCCTCCGTGGAGACTTTGCTGGCCTCCACTTCTGAGTATTTCAGCTGGCTTTGGGAGCAGGGCTTGCTGCAAGACCAATCTGAATAAATCTGGCCGCCTCCCTCTTTTATAGTCCCTTTCTTCAACTGGCGCCTAGTGACATCTCCTTGCCTTTCTCTCCTCAGAGGAAAGAGATCTGAGCCACCGAGCTTTCTGTTCCCGGAGGCCCTCAGACATGTGGCCTCTCATAGAGCCAGGGCTTGCTGGGCCCTGATGCCGGCCTGGGTGGAGCAGCGGCCTGGATATCGTGGAGAGAAGCGCGGGAAACCTCTGCCCTCCTGTCGCTCTGAGTGTGTCCGTGGAATCAGAAGGCAAGGATCATTGCGAAACCCTGGGAGGCAGCAGTCGCGTGATAAGCACCACATGTGTGGAGGGCGCTCAGCCCAGCCCAGCGCACTTGCCTGGGTGGGCCGGGGTCTGGGAGGGACCCGCAAGGAATGGGAAGGAGATAGATCCAAGAACATGTAGAGCTAGTTGCGACTGTCAGCTGTGTGGCTTTGGGCATATTACCTACCTTCTCTGGACTCAGAACTTTATCCATCAAGCTCCCTCTAGGTTTCCGACTAGGCATTACACAGAGCTACAGCTGAGTCACTAGAGTGCCTCAAGCACCGGCCAGGCTATGGGCAGAGGCCAGGCCAGCAGGGTGGGCATGGGGCCCACGACTGTAAGCACAGGGCTCCCATGCTGCCATGGCCTCTGGTGGAAGAGGTCACACCTGATAGGCTGTGGGTCCCAAGCTGCATTTCAAGTCTGGAGATGCCCTGCTTCAGGCCCAGAACTCTGTTCACTGCTGTCTCTCCCTTTCGCTGGTTCCAAGGCTGACAGTAGGCAGAGAAAAAGGCCCCTAGCTGGAGGGAGGGGGAGAGCAGGCGCATCCCCAGCAACAAGACAACAAAGATGCCCTGTTCCCGAGCTGGAGGCTGCTCCTTTGCAAACAACAGTGCTCTCCCAACAGAGGCTGTCTGTGCACTCCCCTGCCCCGCTCGGGTCCATCTCTGACCTCCACCAGGGCCCACGACACGTGCAAACCCCCTGGCTGTCCACTGCAGCTCCCTCATGGAGGTGGAGCAGACTCAGCATTCAGATAGGTGGAGTGAGCTGTGGTGGATTAGAGTTTGAAAGGGGACACTTGAGCTTAGGAGAGATGCCGAGGGTCGAGGGTTGGGTCGTCAGGCAGGGAAAGTGTGTGCATGCCTTCTACAGGCCAGGCACCTAACTCTGACCAGCTCAAGAGCCCTGCCCCCACCCCAGTGCGCAGTAGCAAGGCTCAGAGACACCTGGGGCAGCAGCCTCGAGTGTCTGAGGAATTCAGGGCCCCAAATACCTCCAAACTGGCCTCCTGAAGCCCTTAATGCAGAAGCTCAGCCCTCTAAAAGTAATGGCAAGACAGACTGTGCAAGCCCCAGAGGTCAGACAGCCCCTTCTAGCTGATTCACGTTTTTCAAATTTTTTAAATTTTATTTATACATGTTTGAAGTTCATGTAGTTTACAGCTATCTGGGGAACCGTTACATGCACATATGACAACGTCTCTTTTTTTTTTTTTCTTAAATGCTTTTTCCTTCCCCTCCTCTCCTTCCTCCTCCAGTTCCCCTGTCCCATTTTTCATTCCTGTTGATAATATTTATCTTAGCTCATTTTATGGCCTCTAGTGTTTACATTAATTGGGGCTTTTCTTCTTATTTCCCCTTCTCCTGCTCCTCCTCCCTTGCTCTTGTTCCCTTGGACCACTTCTTCATTGCAAGAGACCCACCCGCGGCACCTCTCTATCCATCCTTTGTCACTTTCCTTGTTTGTACTCTGCTGCACTCAGAGAGAGATGTCATATGGTATTGTCTGGCTTATTTCACTCAGCATTGTATATTCCAGGTGTATCCGTTTCATTACAAAAGTCTCAAATCTGTCATTCTTCATAGCAGAGTAGTATTCCATTATAGACACTACATTTTCTTTATCCAGTCTTCTGCTGATGGCAATACAGTCTGCTTTAGCTATTATGTGCTGTGCTGCTATGAATATGGGTCTGTGTGTATAGTTGTACTAAGTCAATGAAGCTCTTTGAGGGAGACACCAGCAGGGACAGCTCTGGGACCCGTGGAATTTCTAATAGCAGTTCTTTGAAGAGTTTCCACACTGATTTCCGTAATGGTTGCATGAATTTGGCTTCTCACCAACAGTGAGGGAGGGTTCCTTTCTCATCACAGCCACTGCCACACTTGTTATTGTTTTGATTTCTTAACAATTACCATTCTTGCTGGAGTAAGATAGCAGATTGGTATTGTTTTAATTTGTGTTGGTCAAGAGGCCAGATGAGCTTTTTTCCATATATTTGTTGACTATTTGTATTTTTTCCTCTCTGAGGTGCCTGTTCATCTCTCTTGCCCAACTCTTGAATGTGTGTTTCACTTTAAATGTTTTTTTTTTTTTTTTTTTTAGTTCTCTGTATATTCTAGGTATGGTGTTAGCCTTCTGTCTGAGGAATAGCTGGTACAACTTTTTCCCATTCTGTAAGTTGCCTCTTCACTTTACTGATTGATTCTTTTGCTGTACAGAAGCTTTTTTGGCTAATATCATCCCATTTTTTAAAATCCTTGCTGTTATTGTACAATAGAGATTCTGTCTAGAACATCCTTTCCAACACCTATGTCTTCAAGTGTTTTACCTATTTTTTTTTTTTTTTGTACCAAGAATTGAACTCAGGACCTTACACTTGCCATGCAGGTGCTATACCACTGAGCTAAATCCCTGGCCCCAGTTTCGCCTATTTTATCATCTAGTAGGTTAAGTATTTCTGTTTTAATGCTCAGAACTCTGATCCATTTTTATTTTAATTTAGTATGTGATAAGAGATAAGGGCCCAGTTCTAATCTTCTGCAAACAGATAACCAGTTTTCCCAGCACCTCTTGTTGTTGAATAGGCTTTCATCCAACAGATGCTTCTGAAATAAGCAGTGTCTAGACACTCTAAAGCTCTCTGAACCTCTCAGAACTTCAGTTTTGTCTCAACTCGACAGCTAAGAGAATTAAAGCAGACGGTGCCTGAGTGCACCAGGACAGAGCAAGAGCCTGAAGATGGCTAAAGCCTCTGCTGGGCTCTGACAGGTGCTAGGGTCATGCCCCGACCCTTCAGCACCCCTCCACTTGGAACCCAGAGGTCAATCCAGGAATGCTGAGCTAGTTGCTAGGTTACCTCTTAGCAGTCTGGTACTCAAACTAGTGCTGGCCACGGGAGGAAGAAGAGTCTCTGGGTCAGCTGGAAGTTGTGCAGAAAGGAGATCTGGAGCCTCCCTGGGCAGGGATGATGTTGTTCAGACCAAGACCCCCCAACCTGGTCTCTCTGACTCTCTGTCTGTCTGTCTGTCTGTCTGTCTGTCTGTCTGTCTGTAGGGAGCACTTTAGAACTGACCACATTTACAAGAAGCTCCTGTAGACTCTCCTTGGGTCTGCTGCAGGGCCTGCTATGTTCTGTCTCACATGTCTCCTGACCAACTCCTCTGCCCAAGGCTTGTGATGAACTCTCCAAACACCGTAGTCCTCGACTTCACTTCAGATATTCAAATAAGGAGTTTTCAAACGTGTCCAAAGGAAGCCTCAGCGCACAGAAAACAGGCCTGCAGAACTTTGTAGCACTGAGGTAGCTTGGAACTGGGGAAAGAGAGTGAAGTGTAAGTCTGTGCCAACTCAGGCAGAAGAGGAGGCCACACACGGCCCTCTGGAGATAAGATGTGTGTATTGTCCCTTGGGGTTAGACCTCTTCAGCCTCAGAGTTCTATACTTACTTACCTGGTGACCATGGCCAATTTGTTGCCCTTTCTGGGCTGAGGGGACTAATTCTGACTTTTAGAGACTATGAAGATTCAGTGGGATCAGGGCTGGGGTAATATGTTGGTGGTCTAAGCACCTGCCTGGCAAGCGCAAAGATCCTGGTTTGATCCCCAGTACCCATGCCATGCCAACCCTGGAAATCCAGGAGCACTGAAACTGGGCATGGTGGTGCATAGTTATAATTCCAGCACTGGGGAGGCTGAGACAAGAGGATCACTATGAGTCTGAGCTGCATAGCGTGACCCTGTATCAAATAAATAAAAGATTTAAAAGAATAAAAGAAGAGATTGAGTGGGATCTGAATGCAAAGTGGCTGACCCGGGACTTGGCCCAGACAGTGGTAGGTAACTATACCAGGTATGGTCTCAGTTAACGACAACTGAATTCTCCCAGGGGCTCAGGCGGAAGCCACAGAGGCATCTTGACTCCTCTTTCTCTCACATCGGACCTCGCAACTATCAGTGCATAGTTCATCTGTCCCTCCAGCCTCCTCCTACCATCTCCTCTCGCCCCTGCCAGCAACCAAGTTATTACCGTGCCTCACTTGAGTTATGGCAGCAGCTTCCCACCACAAGTCCCACAGACCCTGGGTCTTTTCTCGACATAGGCTCCAACCCTCCACGGTTCCCAAGCCCACTCACGGACCCTTCCCCCTGGCCCCCATCCCCTCTTCCCCTGGCCTGGCTGTCTCCTCCTGCTCCTCAACACACAGGGCCGATCTTCCTGACTTGGGTGCACGTTACCTTCTCCTGCATGACTCCATCCATCTTCCCTTCAATGCGCACCCACCTTGGCCATAGTACTTACTGTTGCTCCTCACCTTCAACTCAGAATCTGCTTGCTGCTTTCCCCACTTTGCTGGTCTCCCCTCCACCCCATGGAAATAGGCATCTGCTAGCATGTCATATCACTTAATTGATTTATCTGTGTTTGATTGGCTGGTGTTTTTCAGATCTCAAAACTCAACAAGGGTTTATTTTGTGAATGACATAATAACAGCAACCTTAAGAGGTGGCTATGGCAAACTTTTTTTCTGGTATTAGGGATCAAACTCAAGCCTTTGTGCTTGCCAGGCAGGCACTTATAGAGCTGAGCTATATCCTCGGACCCTCAACCTACTTCTTTTAATGGCAGAAATCCCTGTTTGTTTGTTTTTTCCACAGAAGGTCCTGATCCTCTCTGGGTATTGGAGTGAGTGTTGGGAAGCAATAGGCCTCAGCCCCCCTGTCCCCTCCATTCCCTCCCCTGCAGGATTCCCCCACCTGGGGCCCTGTCCCTGAAGCACTCTGGTGCAAGTTCAGATGCAAACCAGCCTTTTGGCTCCCATCTGCACAGCTGAGGCCAACTGGAGCTTTCCTGAGGGTTTATGACTTCCTGCAAAGGAAGAAAATGAGAGAAATTAACACAAGACTCTCAAAGCCTCTTGGCTGTGGACTGCAAGTTTCTGGTCCCATCCTTTTTCTGAGGTGGCTGCATTCTTGCCACACAGGCCTGGCCATTGCTCCAGGTGTCTGCACTGCATCCTCCCTTGCTCAGTCTCAAGCTCATGCCAGCCACCTGCCTGCCACCATCACCTTGTTGCCCAGCAGCAGGAGACCTTACTCAGCTGTTTCCTGGCCATAACCCAGAGACAGTCACTCTTCTGGCATGGTGGTTTCCTCTTCCATACAATGGAAAGGATAACATCTTGGCCTTGAAGTGCTGGGGGGACATACAGACAGAAAAACAGGGATGACAAGCTTTGAGGACTTTCAGACTTACAAAAACCTAAGGTCAACAGGAGGTGTGCGGGTGGGTTGGGCCCTGCCCCAGAGCCAGGGTGACAAAGCGCCTGAACCAGGAGGCCACAGGGGCTGTTGACACTGCTTCACTTTCAGTTAATTGATGATTATTTGGTTTCCCACCTTCGCCATTGTAGGTAAAGCAAAAACTGGAGAACTGGAGCACAGAGGGAAACTGAGGCCCAAAGTGGGGCCATGCTTGAAGGGGTGACCAAGTCTGGCATAAGAACTGGAGGAGTGCGGGCCTGGGCACAAGAGCCCTTCCACCCCTGTGGGAAGGCTTGCCAGCATGATGCAATCCATAGGCACCCAGCATGCATGGAACACTGTCATCAGGGTTGGGTACGCAGCCATGAACGAGGTCGGCGGGGCTCCTCCTCTCTGGTGTATTGATCAAATATGCAAATATCCAGACAGCTATTGTTAATTACAGAGCTAAGGCTTAAAAGGAGAGGCACACGATATATGTGGGGGTGGGCATAAGCCCATACAGGAGAATTAGGCCTAGTGAGAGGCTGCCAGGAAGGCTTTCTTGCTGAACTGCTACCTAGTTGCAAGACACTGCTGGATGATGTCCAGCAAATCAAAACTGCACATGATCTTGCAGCCCCCAGGAAGCTGGAGAAACAGCAGGTCCCAAGCCCCAGTCCTCAGTCAGGCCCTGGGAATGGCAGCAATGGGGCAAAGTGGCATTCAGAGGTACAGCCTGGGCTGGGGCTCTAACATCTAGAGTACTGCCTCCACCTGCCCTTTGACCTTGGCCATCCCCAACACACCCTGAGCAGGCTGAGCCCATAGGACTGGACAGAAAGGTCCTGGCTGTTCCCTAACTGAAGCGAGAAAGGCAGGGCCTGATGACCTCATTGTGACAGTCTCCCACAACCCTGCCAGCAGGAGGAGAAAACAAACACTGAAAACTCCCCCCAGAGCTCCCCATTGCCTTCAGGAGCTGCAGGCCCAGGCTCTAGGCTGCAGGCAGTGTGCCGGCTCAGGAGGCCTGGGTGGAATTTAAAAGTACTTGTTTCCGCAGAAAAAAAATTCCAAAGATTGCTCAACATTCCTCTGACCCCAGGAGTTGGGGTTTGGCAGGAGATGCTGAGAGCCTGAAGGAATGGGCGGCAAGGCGCTGCTGCAGGGCTCAGACTGTCAAGGAACAGCTGCCCTGCCCTGCTCCCTGGGAGGAGGCAGCAGGCAGGAGTATCGAGACGACCCTGCCTCCACCCTGGGACACCGAGGGGCCGGTGGGCTTTGGGGGAGCTGGGAGGCAGCTGGGGAAGCCTCCAAGGCTGGAGGGGGCAGTGAGGGGATGATGGTGGTCTTGCCCACTGGTGGCAGCTGCCAAGTTCCCAAGGGGACTCCAGACTGAGGACCCAGATTCTCTGGCTTTGTGCAAAGGGCTGTTTTTGCAACTCTCAAGAACCACAGAAATAGCTTGCTGAGATCAGCTTTCTGTGGTTCCCAAGGAGATGAGCTCCCTCCTCTCAGCTCAGCCTGAGAAGTCCCATTCAGATGCTGCCTCTTCCAGGCAGCTTGCTTCTCACCAGGATTGAAATCTATCTCTTTCTCTCTTCCAGGAAGGGACTTACTACATACTTCCATTGTTTCTTTTTTCTTAATTTATTTATTTTTGGTGGAACCAGGGATTGAACTCAGGCCCTTGTGCTTATT
This sequence comes from Ctenomys sociabilis, assembly GCA_004027165.1. Classification (NCBI taxonomy): domain Eukaryota; kingdom Metazoa; phylum Chordata; class Mammalia; order Rodentia; family Ctenomyidae; genus Ctenomys; species Ctenomys sociabilis. Next base: position 21,376 of record PVKA01005113.1, read on the forward strand.
CCACTAAGCCATCTCCCTGGCCCTTGTCATTGCTTCTGTAAATGCTATCTGTCCCCTAGGGAGAGAAGGGCAAGGCAGGACCTTTTCAGTACATGTGTTTGTAGGGTCAGGGAAATACCTCAGCAGCATAAGCCCCTGCTTGGCAAGTACAAGGTCTTGAGTTCAATCCCCAGTACCAAAAAATAAAAAAATCAGTTCGTGTGTTTGTAATCCTAATCCTGCAGGGCCCAGCTGGTAGAGATGTGACAACTAAAATGCTCACCGAAGCATCCTACTCCAGGGAAGAAGAACAACTTCTCTAAATGATAAAGACTGGAGTCTCACAAAGTAAGGCAGAATATAGGTACTGAATAGCTACTGGCAATGTTGGTTTCCAAATTATTTAAAGTTATGGGAGAATTTTTAAACCATCACATTTGCATTGCACAGAGGTAGTCACCATTCATATTTCTTTCTCTTATTTCTTTTCAGGATAGATATAGAAATACAGTAAAAATCCTCCAATACGCAGCACCTATAGGGGTAAAATTTAAAACATGTTAAGTGTGGGGTTATGTTGTTGTAAAAAATGATGGAGAGCAATATTTGGGGGTGTGTAGGGCTGTATTATCCCCAAACCATCCTCTTGAAACTATGTTCAGAATGATGCACATTTGGGATTTTATACCCGAACTGAGCAAAGCCCCAGTCCCCACGAGGCACCACATGCCAGCCTCATCCCATGCCCAGGAGGGAGAGCAGGGGCCAGGTTGCAATGAAGGTGGGTCAGGGTGGCAGTCCCAGCGTGGAATAACCACCAAATTTCACCTTCACTTTAAACAAAAGTCAAACTCTATTACACATATACTCCATGTACTTTTTTATCTACATTATATCTTTTTTTTTTTTTTTTTTTGTCTTTTTGAGACAGGGTCTCACTATGCAGTTCAGGCTGGCCTCGAGCTCACTTTGTAGCTCAGGCTGGTCTCGAACTCACAACAATCCTCCTGCCTCAGCCTCCCGAGTGCTGGGATTACAGGCATGCGCCACCACGCCCGGCTTCTACATTATATCTTAAGCAATAATCCATTACATATTATTTTAAAACATTTCATTATCACAGACATCCTTATTTTGTTCTGTTTGTTTTACACAGTGCTGGGGTGGAACCCAGGATCTCCCTCAATACCAGGCAAAAATTCTGCCACTGAGCAAATCTCTAGCCCTGTCCTTATCTGCTTGTTTGTTTAAGTTTTTGTTCTTACCTTTTTTCCCTCTTCCTTATCTATAGGGTACAAATACTGTGCCCAAAGTGATAAACATTTTTCAAGATTATTGAAATATATTTCTAAATTTCCTTCAGAAAAGTTATTCCAATTTATGTGCTGCAGCAAACGACAAGGATACCTGGATTCAACCATCGGGTGGTTCTGTGAAGACAAGGATTTATGAGATTTCTCAACTAGGAAGAGCTAGAAAGTGGCTGCTTGGGGATGGGAATTTAAATTAAGAGAAGGAGGAGTTGATAATATTGAGGTCCTGGGTTTGAATGTGTATAAATGGGGAAGCTTTTAGCTGGCGAGGGAAAATTTGGGGTGAGAAAAATAGAAATTGGGCTTGGGAATATTACACATTTAAAATGAGTAGAAAACCTCACAAGAGTCAGTAGATAAATAAGCAAAAAATATTTCCCAAAAGAAAACAAGCAAATAGTAGAGAAAACAAAGTATCAATCTCATGACTTCACATTGTATAATAGCATTTTAATTTTTATAATTTTAGTTAAGAGGGAGAATCTGAGGGAGATTCCTGTAAGATTTGGAAGAGCAGATACTGAGCTAAGAGGAGCTCCTCGGACACTGAGACGGCTTAGTCTCTTCCTCATATTTGTTTTTCCTCAGGCCACTTTATTCTCTGATATTGTCACACAGCAGGAAACATGGCTTTTTTTTTTTTTTTTTTTGTCTTTTTGAGACAGGGTCTCACTATGCAGTTCAGTCTGGCCTTAAGCTCACTTTGTAGCTCAGGCTGGTCTCGAACTCACAACAATCCTCCTGCCTCAGCCTCCCGAGTGCTGGGAAACATGGCTTTTGAGAGAACTTATGATTTACATTTTATGTATTTGCCTCCCAAGAGCTAATAAAACTTGCTCTGTCTGGTTTCCAGATCAAAAACCTCAGGAAAGGACTCTAACCCAGCATGGCCAACCAACTGACACCCAGAGGGAGCAACCCCCTCTCCCCACCCAGAGAGGCAAGTCTCTGGGGACAGGATTAGAATCATGCAGTGAGAGTCGGGAAAGAGTTTTGGGGGCGGCTCAGCCCACCCTGGGGGTGGGGCTGGCGTGGCATGTGGTGCTGGGGATCTAACCAGGTTCCCTGACTGCTTGCCTAAGCTTGCCTAAGCAGGAGCTTTAGACTGCTGAGCTATCTCGCTGGCCCAAGATTGTTTCTGTATATTTGCAGACAATGGGTGAGTTGGGGGGGTATGTGAAAGCAATGCTTCAAGCATTAGGGAAAGAGTGCTCCCCAGAAGAAATGGAGCTCCTGGGCTTGCAAACAACAATTATTTACTAGATCCCCACTATACTTACCTGATTTATTCCCATACTACTACTATTAATTTTTCCCCACATGTCCTCTTTTTTCTGTTTTGTGTTTCTTTGTTTTTGCCAACAAGATCTTGCTACATAGTTCAGGCCAGAGTCAAGCTCACTGTGAAATTCAAGCTGACTTCAAACTCACATCAAACCCCTGCCCCAGCCCACCGAGTGCTGGGATGACAGGAACACCCCACTGCATTCAGTCCTCTCGTTTAGTATAAAGCAACAAGCCGGGCATGGTGGCGCATGCCTGTAATCCCAGCATTCGGGAGGCTGAGGCAGGAGGATTGTTGTGAGTTTGAGACCAGCCTGAGCTACAAAGTGAGCTTAAGGCCAGCCTGAACTACATAGTGAGACCCTGTCTCAAAAAGACAAAAAATAAATAAATAAATAAATAAATAAATAAATAAATAAATAAAGCAACTACTTCTGTTTCAGTGACATGTAGCTCAAAGTCTTCTCTATCCTCTCCTAAAGCTTCAGTTTCACAATCACTTATACAGGAACTCTCTTTTTTTGACAGTTCTTAAGGTTTTCTTATTTATTCCTGATGTTCTGTATGGATTTCTTATTTTATTCCACTTAGCATTCAACATGTACTTTCTGTCTACGGACCCTGGAGAATCCATTTGCTCTAATTCTTCCTTTTGCACCTCTTCCTAGATGCAGCCTCTTAAAGTTGTCCATGTCCCATCATATTTTCCCTCTCATAATGATTTTCAACCTTCTGTGCTGTGTTCTGTGTGAATTCCCCTGGTTCATCTTCCAAATCACTAATTATTTGTTCAACTGTATTCAGTCCAGAGCTTCGTCATCTGTTCCATTACTGGGTATTTCATTTCCAGGGCTCCTAGTTGTTCTTTTGTCCTATCCACTTACCCTGTTCATTTCTTTCCTTCTCATTTGAGAATCCTACACATCGCTGATTTCATAGCCATTTTCATCTTGCTCTGCTATTTTCTTCTCATCTGGAGGGAGTTCATCTCCTGAGTGCTGCTTTTGTTGGAAGATTCTCTTCACATTGGCTTTCTTGTTTCTTATCCGTGGAGATGTTTGTTTTGAAATGTGGCGGCATGATTTATTTTCCTTTTTTCATTGGGAGGCAGCTCAGAGTGATGATAAACAGTCCAGGTTTTCAAGATTTACTGCCTGTGCTCACATCCTGGCTTTCATAACTGAACAGCTGTAATGCAGGGCATGTTTCATTGAGTCTCTGAGCCTCAGTTTCTTCATCTACAAAGAGGATAATATGAACACCTACTATTGGGGTTTTGAGGGGTGCTCATTGAGCTAATGAATATAAAATATGCAGACAGTGCCTAGGAACAGTGAGTGTTTAATACATGTTTAACATTATTTCTAATGTTTTTTGGGGTGGCTCAGCCCACCCTGGGGGTGGGGCTGGCGTAGCATGTGGTGCTGGGGATCTAACCAGGTTCCCTGAGTACTTGCTTAAGCTTGCTTAAGCAGGAGCTTTAGACTGCTGAGCTATCTCACCGGCCCAATATTGTTTCTGTATATTTGCAGACAATGGGTGAGTGGGCGGTGTGTGGAAGCAATGCTTTGAGCATTAGCTGATTTGGCTATTTCATAGCAAGGGCAATTCGCCAGCAAGCGTGTTCAGGGCTCCTGAGTGTGCTCATTCATCTTGGTCAGGTCTTCCTGCCACTTCTCACTTATTACACAGTTATCACAACCACCTCCAGCAGACCCCATGCTCAATGCCAGTGAGACACAGGGTTCACTGTTATAGATGCCACAATCTATAAAGAATGAAAAGAACGATACTCGATAGACGTTGGCCCAGTATTTAAGCACATCCAGCTGGATGGGGACAGTGAGATCAGGGCCACGGTCTGTAAACCCTTCTGTACTTTAGGCAAGAGATGAGTCCTTTGGACAGTGGGAATTGCTCACTAGATTCTTCTTGTTGCAATCATTTCCTTCATCTGTGATCACAAGATTCCTCAGGAACAGTGCAGTGTAGAAGATTCCTCTGATCAGGGCTGTGTGGCCTCACAAACCATTTCCTGTTAGGCTAGGTAGGTAGTTGGGGCAGTTTTCCAAATTATTATTGGATGATAGAATTTAGAAGCAGTACAGATGCTGAATAATACCTCAGATACACAGTCTCTAGGGAAAGGGCTTAGGAATCCGCATTTTTAATAATTACTCCATGTGATTCTTGTCATTAGGGAAGTTTGGAAAATAACCACCTTACTAATTGAGCAATCATACACTTCAATTTGGCAGATGTAGGGTGTTCTAGATCTTGACTCTTCATGTCTAAATATGGTTTCATTGTAAAAGGTTCTATCGACAAATAGCCAACTCCAAAACTCTTGTAAGATGTGAGTTGTCCCAGGCCCTGCCCACTACCTGAGGGCTTGGCAGGAGGAAACAAAGAAGGAAATTCAGGGCCACTCTGTTCTGCCCTGCAGTCCCTGTCACTGGGACTTTTGCATTACCCCAGGGCTGAGGGTGGGGGTAGGGAGGGACAGTAATTCCTTATCTGGCAGGAGTACACAATATGATATTCTTAGATGTGATGTCATGGTTCTTCCCATTGTCACCATCCCAGTTTCCAAGACTCAATGGCTTCTTAATTGGTGTAATTATTGTAGGGGAGAAATTAGGTTTGTGGTGTTAAACAGAAAGTGTGATATGGTCACCTGGGACTGCTGGTGACTAGCAGAAATACTGTGGTTAAAAACTGTATTTGTTTGTTCAGCCGCTCCTGGAGGCTCCTTTCTTCTGGAACTCTCTCTGCCTCTCTGCCTCTGTCTCTGTCTCTGTCTGTCAGCCGGTCGGTCTCACTCTCACGGTCACCCCCATCCCTACCAAAGGCGGTACAAATTCACAGGCACATTTCATTCCTCTGGAATTTTCATACCACATCTCCTACAGCACAGTTTTGAATGGCACATAGTCTGAATCCCAGGAGACCCTCAAAAATAGTCTACCCATCTGCCTTGATAACATGAAAGGAAGAAAGGCAATTTTCCCAGCCTAACATCGGAGGCTGGTGCTTGTGGCTGACCCCTCTCCCTTGATTCACCCATGCGAGGTCCATCCACTTTTGGATGCCAGGTTGTTTCAATTTCAGTATTAAGCCTTAGTTCGTGGAAAGTGGCCAAAATATTATCTCTGCTGCTGATAAGAGACAAGAAACAATGCACACGCAACTTTTAGCAAAAATGACGTGCACTCAGAGGGTCCTATAGCAAAGAGAGGAGGAAGGGACAGTAGCTTTGATGACCAAACCCTGTGAGCCTTTGTGCCCTGTCCTGCTCCTGGCTCTGCTCTGCAGATTGGCAACCAGCCTGGCTGGGTGCAGGTACAAGAACATGCCCCACAGCTGCTAAGACTCACCCCTGCTCTCCACACTGCAGAGTGAGAAGATTGGGACTTGTTTTGTTGTAGTGTCAGAATTTTAAATGACAAAGAAAGACTCTGGCAGCTTTACTTGGCTCCTTAGTCAGCTCTATTTTGGACCATGTGTTTAGAAGGAGCATTTCTTAGAAGAAGGGTATTTTCTGGGCAGATAAAACAATAAATGTGCTTTATCCTGGGTTCATATCAAAAGAAATACAAATTCTTTGAGGCCAGCCTGGGCTGCAAAGTGAGTTCAAGGCCAACCTCAACTGTATAAGGAAAATCTGCCCCCCCCCCACAAAAAAACACCAAAAAATTCAACTAAATATTCTCAGTGTGTTACTCTCTATTGATGCAATAACAAATTTATTGGATGAAAACAACAAAATTTATCCTCTCCCCCTTCTGCTGTCAGAAACCCAACACTGGTCTCACTGGGCTAAGGGCAAGGTGCTGGTGCTGGTGGATCAGTGCTCGCTCCAAAGACTTCAGAACAGACTCTGCTTTCTCATCTTTTACAACTTTAGAGGCTTCCCATGCTCCTTGGCCCATGGTTCTTTCCTCCGTCTTCAAAACCAACAACGTGCTTCCAAATAATGCCCATGTAACTATGTTTTTTTTTTATCCCATTCTGATTCCCTCTTCTGCTTATAAGTCCCAACTTTTTTTTTTATTTAGTACAAGGCCTATAGGGTCTCACTACATAGATCTGACTTAGTGATTCTCCTGTTTTCAGCCTCCCAAGTGCTGGGATTACAGGTGCGTGCCACCACACCCAGTCTCAATAGCCCTCTCAGTGTACCCTGGGGGCAGGGCTGGCATGGCATGCCAGGGATCAAACTCCAGCCACTGCTTCTGCCTAAGCAGCCACTTTAGTCTGCTGAGCTATCTAGCAGGCCCTCCCCTTGTGATAACACCAGGCTCATCTCCATAATCCAGGGTAATTTTTGCATTTGATGGTCAGTTGCTTAGCGCCTCGGTACCCCTTTGGCATCAAAGTCAGTCTATTCATAAGATCTGGAGATTAAGACATGGAAACCTGCTATAGTTTGGATATGGGTTAAATGTGTCCCTTAAGCCTTCATGCATTTGCAGTGTGGTCTCCAATGTGGCAGTGTCAAGAGGCGAGGGACCTGTGAGAGTGAGACCCCGTGGAGGATCTGAGGTCTTAGGGGGGGCTGCTCATAATGGATTAACATAGCTCTTAGGAGATGCCAGGTTTGCCCTGGCTTTTCAAGTCGCCATGTGATCTCTACCTGCTGCACACACTCCTACCCTGATGTCATTTAGGATGATGTTACCCAGCCAAGGGAACCTCACTACAGGCTGATTGATGGGATCCCTCGATCTTGGACTTCGAGTCTCTCAAACTGTGAGCTTAATGTACCTCTTTTCTTTATAAACTACTCAGTTTCAAGTATTTCATTGTGGTAATGGAAAACCAACACAATATCTTCATGTGGGTGGCCACAGGGGGCAATTGTTCTCTTTACTACAACCCATAAGAGTACAGTGGGTAGATCCTGTCAGTGTTTTCTAACAAAGTATAAAATTTTATTTCTGCCAAACAAGTTCGTAATTTGAGAAAATAACTCTCAAAATGTTCATATTGCTTTGTCCTATAATTCTAACACAGTAGCACCTTAGTGCACAAACTCAGTTCTTTCCATTATTATGATTTTTTAAATGTATTTGGTTCAAAGTCTCACTACACATCTTGTATTGGTAGTGATCCTCCTGTTTTCAGCCTCCGCAGCACGGGGATTACAGCTGTGCACCACCACACCTGATCTCCGTGGCCAGCTCAGCGGGCCGGAGGGTGGGGCCTGCACAGCATGTGGTGCCAAGGATTGAACCCTGGTCCCTGCACTTGCCTAAGTAGAGGCTCGGTCCATCTATTATGGTTGCACCCCAAATTGCTCACAAACGGAGTCAAATTTCCCCAGAAGGTCAACACTGAACCTAACCATTGAATTTGATATGGTGCAAGACCAATTCAGTTTGGGACAAAATTCATGGAAAGAATTAAATTTGTAAACCTAGGCACCGCTGCAATTGGTGCTGCAGAAGTAATGTTAAACGCGTGGGTGTACATGGGGGTGGCAGTGAGTTATCCATCGAAATACTCATTACCACTTTCCAAAACTGTGGAGGCAGCCTTGAGGTCTAGTTGTGGTAAGGGTAAGAAAGCCGTGCTCTCGTCATATAAGGGCACATAATGTTGACAGTAAAAACTGTATATGGAAAATGTTTTAATGAAATGAAAACATGTATAAGTCCTGAAGTTTACTCAGAAGTGGAAGACATCTGTACTTTCTACAGTTTTCTTATGAATGGAAAACAGATTGAAAAAAATAATCCCCAAAGCAAAGCAAGATATAAAATAATCATAGAAACTATATAATCTCAACTGTACAAAAATATATTTATAAAAAGACTGGAAGGGAAATATGAAGAATACTTCCCTAAGACTAGTGGGGTTATTTGTAAGATCTTTTTCATTATGTATCTTTTAAATTATTTTTAAATTGAGCCTTAGTTGTACAGAATAGTATTAATTATAATCATTGTCTCAGGACACACCTTCACCACCAGTCTAGGCAGGGCCACTCATATTTATTTGGTTATTTTGCTAGATATTTTGATCACAGAATAAATACCCAGGAATCTAACTCTCAAACCAGGAGCATCCCTAACCATCCTAACTCTTTTGCCATCCTTTGCGTAACTGTCCTTATTCAAAATAGCTTTGACCTTGAACCCCATGTTTATCTTTTTTTGGTTTTCCTTTCTGAAGAGTTCTGTTGCACATATTGTGGGACTGACAGCCCCTTGTGGGAATGCGGGTGAAATCTTGTGAGGAAGAGAGGGAAGGGCAGAAGGTGTTTATTGTTGGACAAAAATTCTTCCAGTCTCAAGAAAGTAATGTTGATAGACTAAAAAGTGACATGTCATTTATTCACTATTCCTCCAGCCACCCAAGTTCACTCCAATGAATATACGTTGGGTTCTGAATGTACAGTTCAGCTCCTAAATGTATGTGGTCAAATCCCATGCTCCTGGTACAAGAAAGTTTTGGGGCTTCCTGAGTTTCATGTGGGGTCCAAGTCCAGACCTTATCTGAAGGAAGAGTCCCTTCCAAGGCTTCATTCCTTGATCTATCTCAATACAGTGCTTGGCTACTCTGCCTCCACAGAGGACCTCTGAGTAAGAGGGAGAGCTGACGAATGAGTCAAGGGGTTTAGCACAAGCTTCCACTAGATCCCGTTCATCCAGGCCCCCAAGGCTGACTTTTGTGCTAGGAGATTTTACTCTTACAACTCACTTACTGGATAAGTAGTTCAGCACTCATCAGCTCTGTGACTTTGGGTCACAGGCCTGCTAATGACCCTTGTTAGAATCTCCTAAGATGCTTTTTAAAAATACAAATGGCTGTAGTAAACCTCACCTTCACGATGTCATGACATCTCGGAAGTTTGGCATCTAGAGCATTAACACTTCTCCCCAAGTCCTGATGGTCCCGGGCCACAGCAGCAGCCAGGCCCACGCTCACCCAGCTGAGCCCACACTTACAGCCATCTGTACCAGACTTCCAGGTGCCTGGCTTTTAGCCCTTGTGTCAGGAGTCAAGTGCCAGTCTTCTGTTTTCTCATGCTATTCCCCCCCCCAATAAATTGAGTCACTTCCTGACTATCAGGAAAATGCCAAGTGTATTCAGAGATGCTGGCATTGGCTGGCTTTCACGTTTTGGCAATTGTAGTCTCCTGTAGCCTCTTTAGATCTCTCTGCTTCTCCTTTTGTCTCTCAATCCCTCCCATCTAATATTCCAGTTGAACTTGAAGATCATCTTCATTCTTTTCATCTGTTTTTCTCCATGAAACTATGTATTATTTTCCATCCTACTTTGGGAGACAATTTTGTGATTTCTTACAAAACTAAACACATGTTTACCATACAATCCTGCAATTGTTCCTTGGTATTTACCCAAATGGATCAAAAGCTTATTTGTACAAAAACCTGCATGTAGGTGTTTATGAAAACATCTTTATCATTGTCAAAGCTTGGGGGCAAAGCAGGCGTGCTTTAATAGAAGAAAGGATAAATGAACTGGTACATTCATGCAGTGTAGGAGAATAAGGAATGAGCTATCAAGTCATGAAGACATAGAGGAATCTTAAAAGCATATTGCAAAAGTAAGAGGCAAAATTTAAAGAAGTACATACTGGGGCCAGGGAGATAGTTCAGCAGTCTAGGCTCCTGTTCGGCAAGCGCAAGGACCCAGGTTCAATCCCTGGTACCACGTGCCATGCTGGTGCATACCTGTAATCTTAGTGCTGGGGAGGCTGAGACAAGCAGGTCACTTTGAATGATCCTATAAGTCCAAGTTGTGTAATGAGACCCTGTACCAAATTTTAAAATGAGAACTATTTACTGTATGATCCCAAAAATATAACATTCTAGAAAAGGCCAAACTATGGAGGCAGTAAAAAGGATCAGTGGTTGCCAAGGGCTTGCAGGAAAGGAAGAGAAGGACAATTTCGTATGATGCTGTAAGGTTGGACACCTATCACTAAACTGTTGTCCAAATGCATAAAATATGCATAGAGAGTGAACCATGCCCTCAGCTGTGGTCGTTGCATGGTAACAGTATGTCAGTGTTGGTTCATCAATGAGGACAATCGCACACACCACACAGGTTCAGGATGTGGATGGTGAAGAAGTCTGTGAGAAGGTGGGGCTGGGATAGGGTGAGACAAGGACTATGGGAAGTCTCTGTTCCTCCCCCCAGCTTTGCTGTGAACCTAAACCTAGTCTAAAAAGAAAGCTCATTTTTTACAAGGAGGGGAGGGAGGGGGAAAGGAGTCGTCTAGGAAGAGACCAGCACTTAAAGCCCCTGTGGCATGGCCAAGCTTGGGGATTATGCAGCGCTCAAGAAAGCAGAAGGGAGCACCACTGTGAGCAGAAGGGAGGATAAAGGGGCTCTGGGCATGGCAGGAGAGACAGGTGTGGCCCTGCCTGAAGGGGCTGCTAAACTGTGCTTTTTTATTCTGAAAGTGCTGAGAAGCTGCAGGCTTGTTTTAAGGATGTGCAGGTGGAAGACAGGTGGTAAGAATGCAAGCGGGTTGTATTCCACTCACTCTGGCTGCCATGTGGAGAATGAGAATGTACTGGCACTTGCAAAGGTGCCAGAGCTGCCACAGTGAGGCCAGGTGGGAAGCCAGTGATGCAGCGCTGGTGAAAAATGAAGGAAACCAGAATGAGCAGGCGATGTGGAAATAGGAAGAAAAGGGAAGACAGGGCTGGGAAGATATAGCTCAGTGGCATAAGTGCCTACCTGGCAAGTGCAAGGCCCTGAGTTTGATCCCCAGTACCGTCACCATCATCATCATCATTCCCACCAAGCCTAAAGCAGAGCTCCTGCTGTTCCCCGTATGTCCTCATAAACAATTGTTGTTGCCAGTGTTTGGAATATGTGTATTATAAGTGGTGTTTGTTGCTGGGAATTGAACCCGGGGCCTCGGGCATGCTAGGCAAGAGCCTCAACGGGCCACACCTCAGCCCTGTGATTGATGCTTTAATTTGTGGTTTTCTAAGGAATAGAACATTGAACACTTTTCCATATGCTTGTAATTTATGTTTTTGGGTGAGGAGTCTCTTCAGATCTATTGCTTATCTTTTAATTGAATTATTTCTTTCTTCCTTTTTGACTTCAATAAATTCTTCAAAAATCCCTTGCCTATCTTTTAGATTCCAGTGATTCTTTCCTTGCATCTTTAACTAGATTTAAAGACAAAAAAGACTCTGTAAACTTTTGTAGCACTGTGTGCCTCTTTTCACAGTTCCTATAGCCAAATTTTAAATGTATTTATGCAATTATTTGAATAATGCATGTTTCTTTTAAGTTTATCAGAGAAGGTACTACATCTAGTTTTGTTACCTGGCATTTCAGTAGTGCCCAGTGCTGTAACTAACATATAGTAGATGTTTCCCAATTATATGTGGAACAAGGTATTACTAAGAGCTTCATTGAGAAGGAAGGCAGATTGGGGAGAGGTGAGCTGAAGGAACCACCTCAAATTCTGAGGAAGTGGAATATGCCAGAGAGCATGCCAGAGGGGGGAGGGGAGGATGGGGGTACAAAAAGCCAAGAACAAATGCTGAAGCCCAGTGCAAGCTCCAAGATTGGTGTTAAGAATACTAACTTGTAAACTGAGCTGGGGCTTAAGCAAATGACAAAAACATTATTTTAGAAAATTATTTGGAGCAAAAAAAAAAAAAAAATAAAGAAGGGCCAGGCCCCACACACACAGTGGGAGAGGTAAGATTTTTAGTGCATCATGTTGTTCTCCCTCAAGAAAGAGTAATTCCCAAACCGGAAGGCATGGAGGCAGATTCCAGAAGGGGAACGTCAGGCTGGAGATCAGCAGAGGTGGCTGAGCATCTGGCTGCCCTGAGTGAGTTCGGGTTTCAGATGAATCTCATCAGAACTAGAGGATATGATTACAAAGTTACTGTCTGCGACTTCTGAGAAATTTAGGACAGGAGCCAATAGCCAGGGAAGTGTGAAATGTTTGTCAGTTTCAGAAAGGAAGAATGTGCAAATGGGGTAAATTTAATGACCTCTGACTTCCAAATTCAAAAATTAATTCATGGTACAAATCTGGACCAGACTTGTAATGAAGTGCCTAGAAAGTAGAATTAAACAAAAAAATCTGCCTCAATAAATTTCCATTTAAAAGTTGCCAGCTAGCAAGGAGACAGTCAATCTCCTTGTAGCATTCTTTGTCCCTACAACAAACATGTGAGTGGTTCCCTTCAGCTATGTAAACGTGGGCAAGTACGCACCCTGCCCGTCAACCTGAGGAAAGGACTTCACTGTACATTTGCTCTGAATGTGTAGCTTGGTTACAAAGGGCAAGTTGCTGGAAGTGATTGAGGAAATTTACACAAGGAGTCTTTGGGGAGACAAGGGATCAGAATAACTCCCACTCACTGGAGGCTAAATATCTGTAGATCTCTGGAGGGTTAGAAGGGCCTGAATCCATGCATGGGTTCCCTCTGAAGTGACCCACGACTTGGGTGGGGGATGACTAACCAGGTGTGGAGAGGAAGTAGAAAACGGTGAGTTGATCACCCTCCCTCAGCCAGCCCCACTGCTTCAGCAGGGAGGTCTGTGCATCATCCAAGCGTGTGACGTTCTTGCCTGAGCATGACACAGGGGAAGATTCCTTGTTTGGTAGAGAGAGCTATAATGTTACATCAGTACAGCAGAACTGGGTGACACCTTTGGTTACAGCAGCACGGGTGAGGGGAGAGAGAGAAAGAGGTTGGTCAAGTCTTACATAATATAAACCATATAACCACATACAAGTACCATAGACTGTCCCATAGACAAACATGTACAGGTAACCAGAGACAGGGATTTGGGTTATTTAATGCATAGGGCTGAAGAGTATCCTTCCAAAATATATGTTTACCTAGAACCCCGAAATGGATTGTATTTGTGAAATGGATTGTATTTGTGAACAGGGTCTTTGTAGATGTGATTGGCTAAGAGGAGGCCCTAGTGGATTAGAGTTGGGCCTCAGTGTAATGTGAGTGGTGTATGGATAGGAAAAGGAGACATCCAGAGAGATACAGGGGTTGGGGGTGAACATGGAGACAGTGTCTTGATCTGCCTACAAGTCAGGGAATGCCAGGGACTGGAAGGCAGGCAGCCCGGAGCTAGGCGGAGACTAAGGCAGACTTTCCATGGAGCCTCCAGAAAGATCCAGCCCACCAACACCACAACTGCAGATTTGTGGCCTCCAGAACTATGGGAGAGTAACTGGCTGTTATTTTATGTCCCTAAGTTTGCCATACTCTGTTACAATAGCTGAGGCACTAATGGATGTGGGAACTTCGGGACTCAAGACAGTCACCTGGAAAGTCAGAAATTATGAATCTTATTTGGATCCTAAACTAGTAAGGCAAGTCACACTAGTTTCTATGTTATCTGCCCTGATGAATTACGGAAATGCTAAGCTTATGACCTTGTACAATAATTTTGTGATAGAACCAGAAAAAGGTGGACTCAATGACAGGAGAACTTCCAGCCAGCTTCACAGCCAACCATGGGGACCCACAGGAAGGCTTCTTGCTTCTGTTCTTTATGGGTGAGACTTTGCTTCCATTCTTATCAAATGCAGAAGCAATACAAATTTGGCAGGAATAACTAATGTGATAGTTATCACCTCCCACAGTCAGCCTAATCAGGACAGCTTGCACAGTGAGCCACAAGTCCTGAGATGAAATTTGGGATGAAACCCAGGAAACTAACATTCATATGGTTAGCTAATTTATAGCTCCTATTCAAATTCAGTCAACTATCTCACGAAACCCCTCTTCATGGAGAATCAAGTGTTTCTCCTTAGGCCCTGCCAACCTGGAGTAGTTTATCTGTTTTCTACAAATAGTTAAGGAGCATGAACATGACAAACTGGAAGACTTCCAGAACAGTGAAGGCAAGGAAGTCGAGTGCCTTGGGAATACCTCACTGCCAGCCTGGAGAGAAGTTGGAAGGGATGTGCTCCTTGTCTTCAAGTATCTGCACCACCAGAAGACCCCCAGGCAGGAGCTGGAGTGGACTTATTCTGCATAGCCTCAAAGCAATAGGTGGAATGAACACGAGGGAAGCCTCAGCTGTGTTCTCTGCAGAACACTTTGCCAACTAGAACCAACTACCTTGACCCTGGTTCCCATGCCACACTGAGCCAGAGTGGGGCAAGCAGTCTGAGGACCCAGGAGGACCCAGGAGCTAGGCAGGGGCAGGCAGAGGTGGGGCGGCTTGCCAGGGCCACAGGGGGCTCTGGGGTGTCCAGCTCAGAGTAGAGACAGTGTGGCAAAGCTTGACCAGCAGACCCAGCAGAGAAGACTGGTAAAGCAACAGCTGGCGTGGACCTCCCTCTGATGGATGTGCTGTCAATGTGCTTTAATAGGTAAGCTGAGGCATTACCTGCAGCCCCCTGGAATGGAGCCTGGCCCTGTGGTCCACTCTTAGAAGGTACCCAACGTGTTGTGAGAAGGCATTCAAGAGCCAGGGATTGGTGGAGAGTCCTATCCTGGAAGCAGAAGGACAGTGACACTCTTTGGGGACACAGAATCATGCTGGGGCTGAGAGGAGCCAAATACAATCCCTGGATGACCTAAGTTTGGGCTGTTCCTGTTGCTGAAGGTTTAAGCCAGAATCCTTCAATGCAATGTTAATCATATTTATGTGAAATGCCTATCATCATTGAAAACCAAAGCCAAACAAATGACAGGAAGAAAAAAAGCCATAGAAGTAAATCTATTTCGATTTTCAGAGTCAGCCCAGCATTGAGGCTCTCTGCCGGGTTAGTCCAGCATTTAGTCATCCAAATGCCTCAGAGCAGGTTGCTAACAATTGCGCGATGGAGCAGCGCTGGCGTTACTGTGGCTCCGTCTGTCTGTCTGCCCACAAACGCGCACATCTGTGTGTCCATCTGGCCATTCACCCATCTGTCATCTGGCCCTGCACCTGTCACATGCGATACCTTCTCTATTAAACAAACTTTTAGTCCTTCAGCTTCTGTATGTATCTGGTTCTACGCTGGATACTAGAAATGTAATAATAAGCATGATCATCAAGGTGCTTGTGGTTTCATAAAGGGGAGGAGACAGAGGCACCCAGGCGATGAAGCTGTCACCATGTGAACCCCAGAACTTAAGCTAGAGTTCAGATTTCTATTGTTAAACTCACTCAGCCAAGCAATTTTTGTATATAATTCAAAGTCCTATAATGATCTGGGTACGCAACCTGTCCAGGGCATTATGGGAGATGGTGAAGCCCTTGAGAAGTAGAAAAGAAGTTAGGTCATTTGACATGCCTTTGGGGGAGACATTGGGGCCCTAGCCTCTTCTCTCTCTCTCTCTCACTTCTCAGCTGCTGCAAGCAGAGCAACTCCTTCTGCCACATGCTCCTGTCAAGATACGCTGCCTTCCCATGTGCCCCAAAGCAAGGGCCATCTGAAACCACAAGCCTGAATAAATCTTTCCTCTTTTTAACTTGATTATTACATGCATTTCATTCCAACAATCTAAAGGTAATCGATATACCATCTATAAGTAAGTTATTTGTGTTTTCACAAGCAGGTTCAGATTTTATGTAATTTATGTTCTGGGGATTAGAGTCAGATTCAGTGGAATTAATCTTAGTAAATACGTCCTGAGCGTTCATTAGGAGGAAGTGGACCCATAGTCCAATCTATTCCCTTTTCAGACTCAAGATTATGAGACCCTCTCTAATGAGCTTTCGTGATTCTACCGAGGACCATTTGTGAGAAAGGTCATTAAGAGCCAGCAGAACTTATCAGGGGCAAGGAGGGCTCTTAAGAGCTGCCGTGGTGGGGTGTGTGGGAGCCCTGGCATGCTCACCCTTAAGAAGCCAACCCACCCTATGCAGGGCTGAAGTATCCAGGCCATTGCTGCCATGGCTGGTGGGACTGTCTGTGGTCAGTGGTTACAGCCATCAGAGGACCTGAGTTCTAGGCACTGCTCTGTTGCTCTCTGGCCATCTGACTCGACTCAGATCCCTGGCCATTCAGCTGGGACAATTTCCTTCTCAACAGACTTCTTTTTTTTGCTTCAAACTGAGTTAAATCTTTTTATTCTTTTGGTAATCTCTTCCAGATTAACTAATTCCATTGCAGGTGATGAAATATGCAAGGCTCCACTTCAAATACTGACACTGCTATGAACATAGTCTCTTTCCCTTTTCTGCAACTCAGAATTAAAGCTCTGATTCTTGTCTTACATTCCAGTCTCAGAAATAGTTCCACTGCAGAAGTTATTTGAAGACAGTCTTATGCTTTTTAGCAGTGGTCTCTAACCAGGTTCTATCTTCTCCACGAACACTACCAATGGACTTAGTTTAGATATGTATTAAACTAAGAGGCATTCTCTCAAATGAGTTTAAATGCACTTTATTTTTAGACAACCTACATGATTTGTTTTTTTTTCCTAAAAAAAAAAAAATGCCTCCACTCCAAATAAATCACAGTCAAAATAAATGAAGCATTCAAGATGACATCAGTCCCATTTGTGTAAAATCCTGGTATTGTGTAGATGACAAGCAGCAGCCACTTATGACAAGTGATAGACCCAAGGTTACCATCAAATCCATTAACATTTTTCCATTTCTAAACCATCCTTAAAGAAAATCATAAATGGGGTCACACCATCTTCACGGTAGTCCAGGAAAGCAACCAGGCCATCTGGATTCATGTTTGCACCAATAAAGAACTGACAATTTTTGAAATTAGCAAGGATGTGCTTGATTTGCTCTGCAGCCCCCATCATAAATGGCTTTACTCTTTCTGGTCTTTGTTCTTCAAGTTTGCCTTTGATTGATTTCATATAACCTTTGATGTACTTCTTGTAGGCCTCTTTTGTAAAGCTGGTTTCCTGCAAGTGATGGTTCATTACAATATCTACACCAGATATCTATTTCGGCCTTTGCCCTCTGGACCTTCAGTGGAGGCATTGCCACCAATGAGCGAGTAGTCAACGTTACCCTCTGTTCTACTGACCATCTTGCCCTCCACTTCCAGGCACAGCCCATCTGTGATCTCCTGGAACTTGTAAATGTCGGAGAACGTCTCATCATGACTGATGAGGTCCCAGTAGATAATCATGATGGTGGCTGAGGGAGGTGGCGGCCGCGTAAGCTTGGAGCCCGGAGCTCAGAGCGAGCGTGGTGCAGGCCAAGCAGTGCTGCGGGGTGTGTGGGGGGGGAGAGCAGGTGGAAAAGTCAACAGACTTCTTAAGAAGCTTAAAGGCCACCATGGGCAGATGCATAAGGAGGCTATGTACAGATGTGAGCCAGGGCAGTTTCAGAGCCTGGAAACAAGCATTTTCAGAGCCTCAGGTGGACAGTAAGCATTCCCTCCTACCGACTTACTCTTTGACTTTGGGTGGGAGATGGTCCTGACCAATGCTTAGACTGTCAGTTGTTTCATCCTATTTGGACAGCAGTTTTTCATTTTTACAGTCTCACTAAGTTGCTAAATTGCCCAAACTTAGCTGAAATTTACAATCCTCCTGCCTCAACCTCCCCAAGCTCTGGGATTACAGCATGTACCATCATGTCCTGCTGTTTCCAATTTTTTTACATCATATTTCTGATCTTTGTTACAGTGTAAGTGAGAAGGATGCACTTCCTAGAAACACAAGAGAAGGGGAAAAGGCAGGTGGTGTAAGTGGTCTAATATCTAGAGTATACAAAGAACTCCAAAAAGAAAAAATTAAACCATCTAACACTAGAACTGAGTCAAGAAATGGACAGAACAGACATGTTACAGAGGAACAAATACAAATACAAACAGCCAACAAATGTATAAAAAGATGCTCACTGTACATCTTCTGTGAGTTACTGAGTTTCTACAAAAAGGCAAGGCCTAGTGCAGGTTTGGCAGGAGAGATAGATTCCTGCTCCCTTTTTCTGGGATTGTCACCTTTAGTGAGTGCAGGCAGAGTAGGCACTTGAAGCAGTTGGAATAACAACTAAAATTTATAGAGCACTTTAAGTCAAGAACTGTGTTGGGACTCTTTTCATGCTAATTCATTAATCCTCATAACAGCCCTTGAGGGAAGTATACAACCAAAGAGATCACTATTTTATAGAAAGGGAAAAGCACAGAGGAGTTAAGTAATCACCACAATAACAGGGCTGACTGGTAAATGAGAGAGGCAGCTCTGACTCACCCTGGACCCTGGCAGAGCCCTTGCCCCACCTCTCAGTTATACTTCCTCATTCCCAAGGTGGAAACACTAACCCAGACCAACTCAGTTTGACAGTGACTAATGAAGTGGAGGCTGCCTCTATTGAGCCCAGAATTTTAGCCCAAGTGGCTTAGTCCTATCTGTTCTACCAGTCAGAAGTCAGGACATAGGAGAACCTGTACTGTAACATCATGTAACTCAGTTGTACCCTAAATTTTCTGAACAAGGAGATTATGGAGCCACAGAGGAAAGTGGTTGATGATGTATAGTGTGCCTAAGGAGAGTCACATGGAGAGGAAACTTTCTCATAGGCTTTCACAGAAAGCAAATTGGTCAAGCAATGGCCATGACTCATCCACAGGGCTGACACTGACAAAGGATCTACAAAGTGTGGTACAGGGCTACAGGATAAACCCTGAGGGTACCAGACTCACCTTATCTGATACAAAAGTTACATTTTTTGTTATATAGGTCTTGCTTTATCTTAACCATCCAGCAGAAAAGTATAAAAATGAGGTATATAAAATAAGGTCATGATAATATGCTGAGCAGTACATGGCTCTAGTCAACAACTTCTTTGGATAACCCACTACTATTGTGAACTGCTGGACTGTGTTGGAGTGTTTCGCTGAATTCAAGCACCTATAATAATTGAATGATAATAGAATACCTATCTCTGACAGGACTAAACAAAAAAAGGGGATACAAAGGAAGCACCATTCTGTATTTGTATATACAGAACAGTTAGGGTAAATATGCAGCTATTTTCATATAATTCTATGAGAAGAAAGATTTGCACTAATAGTGTTTGGACAGGATAGCCTGCCTGCTTTGTGTACTATGGATAACCACTAGGAAGATAACAATGTAATTAATTATTGAAACTGTACTATAATTCAGCTTTTACAAAAAGATAGGTATACAGCTACATTCTCTTAATTCATCGAATAGAGGGGTCTGCTCTAATAGTGTTTGTAAACAGAGTATCATGCCTGCGCCTGTATAACAAATAATCACTAAGAAAACAATATGTAACGTATTAATTATTGAATCTGTTCTACTAATTTGATTTGAAACTGTCTCATTGCTATTTGTTCTTCAAAAAAATTATGGAACAAAAAGAAGTCACTTGACTTTAAATTTTGATGCTGGTGAGTGGGCATGTGCTGGAAAGGGGAGGCAAGAAGAGCGTGACACTATGCATCACAAGTGGGTAGCAGCAGCACAGGTCCAAGTGGTCGTAAAACATTAGGCCAAGTGGGGTGGGAGGAAAGACCTGCTTTTGAGGCAAATGAGCGAAAGCTAACATTTTCATCACTAGGAGAAACAACACTAAATAAGAAGCCTGAAACAGTAGCCTGAAGCCCCAGTGTTCAGTTTGAAGCCAAAAGAGAAGTCAGTAGCACAGTGATAGATACAAGAGATGTAAGACCGTAGCACCCAGGAAACTGAGGTCACCGTGGAAACAAGCCCTGCTGGGCAAGGTGGTCCAGAAACAGAAGAGAAAAAGGCAGGTGACAGAAGAGATCTAATGTCTAGAGTATACAAAGGACTCCAAAAAAAAAATTTTTTAAACCATCTAAAACTAAGACTGAGTCAAGAAATAGATAAGAGAGATGAACAGACACTTCACAGAGGAACAGATACAAGCAGCCAACAAATGTATAAAAAGATGCTCAGCATCTCTGGCCGTTAGAGAAATGCATTTTTTTAAATGTATTTAGTTCGGGGTCTAGACAGCTCACTACACAGATCAGACCCTCAGTGACCCTCCTGTCTTCAGCCTTCCATTGCTGAGATTAAGGAGCATGCTACCATGCCCAGCCTCAATTGCCTCCTCAATGTGCCCCAGGGCTGGAGCCGGCACAACGTGCTGGAGATCGAATCCCGGTCCCTGCACCTGCCTGAGCGGGGGCTTTAGTCTGCTGATCTGTCTGGCTGGCAAGAAATGCAAATTAAAGTGATGCTTGGATTCCATTGTACTCCAGAAATAATGGCCACCATTAAGAAGCCAACAATAAGTGCTGGTGAGAATGTGGTAAAAAAGAAAACCATCGTGAAATGCAAACTCATATAACCACTATGGAAATCAGGGTGGGGATTTTTCAGAGAATTGAAATTAGAAATTCCATGGGACCAAACATTCCCTTGCTAGGTATCTTCCCCAAAGAGCTTAAATCACCTTAGTACAGTAATACACGCAGACCAATGCTTATTAACAGTGCAACTCGTAACAGCTACATCCTGGAAGCAGCATGTATATCCATCAGCAGAAAGCTAGATAAAGAAAACGTGGCATCAGCATATAATGGAATATTGAGACATTTGTAGGGAAACGGATACACCTGGAAGATACAATGTTGAGTGAAAAAAAAAAAAACCAACAACAACAGACACACAAGCTTAAGTACTGTGTGGTACCTCTCCTTTGAATGTGGCAAAGTACAAAGAGAAGATTAAGAATGGATAGAAGGCTGGGCCTGGTGGCGCAGGCCTGTAATCCCAGCACTCGGGAGGCTGAGGCAGGAGGATTGTTGTGAGTTAGAGACCAGCCTGAGCTACAAAGTGACCTTAAGGCCAGCCTGAACTGCATAGTGAGACCCTGTCTCAAAAAGACAAAAAAAAAAAAAAAAAAAAGAATGGATAGAAGGGGATGAAAGGATGGGTCTCTTGCCATGCGAAGGGCTTCAAGGGGGGAAGTATGAGGGGTGAGGAGGAGGAAAGGGAGAAAGAAGCAGAATAAAGCTGCCCCACATACAGGGACCAAGTAACTTCAATGAATGGAAACATTACAGGCTGTTACATGAGCTGACAATAATATCAACAAGAATGAAAACTGGGACAGGAGACCTGGAGGTGAAGGAGGGGGAAGGGAAGGGAAAGGAATAAAATAGAATCAGCTGTGGTATGCAGTGCAAACACTCCCAAGATCATCAACTGCATGAAGTGCAAATCTGTGCTAATAAAATTAGAAACTACAAGGAGCCAGGGAGATAGCTCAGTGGAATAAGTGCTTGCCTGGCAAGTGCAAGGTTCTGAGTTCAATCCCTGGTTCCACCACCCCCACTAAAAAAAAAAAATTAGAAATTACAAATGTTAAAAGTAAAAATAAATTTAAAAAGAGAAACAAAACAAACCAAAACCAGGTGAAGTATGTAAGGTGGGAAGGATTTACTCAGAGGGCTCTGCCTGGCTTTTTATTTTTAAATGAGAAGAAAGGAAACATTATAATTTTTTTTAGTAATTACATGTGTTCAAATATTGCCTTTCATGTGATCTCTGATGGAAGATCAGCTTTTATTTAAGATCCGACATGGGCAGGACTGATACTTTGTAAAATACAGTAAGACACTTAAATTAATTACTGAAGAAGAAAGGCCATGCTCCTGTATGTCATGGTAATGTCAAATTGTTCTAAGGTCCCATAATATTTATTTTTTCTTTATTTTTGGCAGCTTGATTGAAATATAATCCACACACACACTTCACCCAAAGTATACAATTCAGTGGTGTTCAGTACATTCACAGAATCAGGTAACCATCACCACATCAATACGAGAACACTTTCCTCACTCAAAAGCCAGCTTTCTACTCCTAAGTAGTTAATCTCCATTTTCTTCTCTCTCCCCAGCCCCTTAGCCCTGGGCAACCACTGACATACTTTCTGTTTCTACAGTTTGCCTGTTCTGGACACTGTGTATAAAGGAAATTGTATAACCCATGGTCTTTTGTGATTGACTTTTTTTTTAGAACACTTTCAAATGTCATCAGTATCATGTGACAACATTTCATTGCTTTTTATGCTGATATTCCGTTGTATAGATACACAACATTTTCTTTATCCATTCATCAGCTGATGGGCCCTTGAGTTATTTCCCCTTCTGGGGTATTACGAATAATATCACTATGGACACTCATGTACACATTTTGGGGTGGACATGTATCCTTATTTCTCTAACTGTTTGGTCATATGATAGCTGCGTTTATCTTTTTGAGGAACTGCTAGACTGATTTCCACAGAAGCTGGGCCATTTTCCATCCTGCCAGCGCTGCATGAAGTTTCCGATTTCTTCATATCTTGCCAACACTTGTTATTATCTCTGGTTCTTATTGTAGCTACCCTTTTTTTGGGTTTTGTTCTCATTTCCCTAACTGTTAATGACGTCACTATCTTTTCATCTGCTCAACACTCGTGCTTCATTTCTACACCACTCTCTTCCCTGACAAATGAGCGGTAAGCAGTTTGGGGACCATGCTTCAAGTAGCACTGGACTGGAAAATATGAATGTACCACACAGAATGAGGGCAAGTATTATTCCATGGAACTTTTGCTTCAGTGTTAATCAGCTATAACAAATACCTGAGATGATCAACTTAGAGAAAGTATTATTCTGGTCCACAGTTTGAGTGGAAATTCCAGTTCATGATCATTTGGCCTTGTGTCTCTTAGGCCTGTGACCATGCTGCTCATAGCGGCTGAAGCACATGGAAGAATTAGACCACTCTCCCAATAGCCAGGAAGCAAAAGAGGGAAGAGGAGAAAGGATCTGGGGTCCCAGTACCCTCTTTGAAGGCACACCTCTGATGACATAAAAACCTCCCACCAGGTCCCAGCTTTTAAAGGATATGCCACCTTCCAAAGGTGCCAAGTAAGAGACCAAGTCTTAATACATGGATCCTTGGGTGGGGGACATTCTAGATCCAAACCACCTAGATGCATGTATTTATACATTCCAGATTGTGACATAAACACATTTCTGTTTCTTACTGTTTATAAAACTCTGGCCTAAAGCCCTCTTGACATCCATTTTTATCCAAATATGAAAAAATCCTCCTTGAAGAGTGTTATTATCCTACCCAACATACCTGTGGCAAAGCTGGTCTCATGGCAAAGAAAATCTGACTGGCAGCTGCAAGACAGGAAGCTAATAAAAGAAAGGCCCTTAAGGCCTAAGTGACTTGATTTATAAAACAGACTCACTATTTGGAATTCAGCAAAACATTTCAAAATTTTAAAAAGTATATTTTAGTGGACAGTTAATATGACATAAGTCTTCAAGATCTCAAAACATGATTTCTTATTTGCTCCAAGAACACCCCAAGACAGGCACCTCATTGTGCCCCTGGTGTGTACACAGTGCGGGAATGAGGATCTGTGTCTCTACGTGCAGGTGCACACACACTGCTTCTAGAATTCGGAGATGTCTTTGCTTTACAAGGCCCAGCTCATCCATGCTCACTGCAGCATTGCCCATGACAGCCAAGAGGGGGGAAGACCCAAATGTGCATCAGAAGAAGAGTGGGTAAACCAAGGGTGATCACTCCTTGTAGTGGGTACTGTTTACCTCTCAGAAGAGAGCCTGTAAGACTGAAGCCAGAGCATCTCAAGCTCAAGGCCAAGTTTGGATCATGTAGCAAGATCCTGTCCCAAGATAAAAGAGATAAACAAACAAAGAGGCTAGCTAGATAGAGATAGCCTTGTGAAGGCCCTGGGCTCAATCCAAACTTCAGCAAAAACAGAAGAGCAGAAGGAAGAGAAAGAGGAGGGAGGAAGAGGAGGAGGAGAACCAAGAGGATGATGACAAGGAAATTCTGTCCTATGAATGAACCTAAAGGACGTGCTAAGTAAGCAAGCCAGTCAAAGAGAAACATACTGGTATTGTGCCCTTTAAATGAGGTGTCTAAAGTAGCCACACCCCTCAAAGCAGGGAGGAGAGTGGTGGCTGCCAGGGAAGGGAGCAGTGGGGCTTGTTACTCAAGGGGGACAGAAATTTCACTGTGGCAAAATGAAAACGTTCTAGAGACCCATTACACAACAATGCGACTATACTTAGCACTAATGAACTGTACAAATGAAGGTAGTTAGGATTGTAAATCTGTTACGTTTTGTCACAATTTAAAGTTGTGGAGAAAGAGGATGCTACTTTGGAGCCATGTCACCTAATAGCATTGGGGTGTTGGGTTCTGACAGAGCAGAGTGAAATCCCCACCGTCGCTTTTCAGAACACGTGACTCACACAGGCAGTGTTGCCCTCTGGGCCTTGGGCTGCCAGCTGTAGAGCAGCTTATCCTCAGCCCCAGCAGGAGAGTAAGCTGGGAGTACAATGTCTGGTGGGGTGGAGGAAGCCCCCAACTGCCCTTCCGCCTGCACCTGCCGGGCACCCCCTTCCTTTGCACTCTGCCTTCTGCCCTCTAGTGCGGAAAAGCCAGTTTGCAGAGCTGTGGTGGTGTGGCCTGGAGCTCTCTGTCAACCCAAGGAGCCCCTTCTCCAGGGCACAGCCTCCCAGCCACCTGAAGCTAAATTATGACCTGGGAAAACAGGGTGCTCTGCTGCTGATGAATTCTCTGACATCCCAAGGGATCCAGCCTGAGGTTCTTGCTTTATCAGTTCAGTCTGGCTTCTCATAGGAGAAGGGCCCTAGGCCAATTGTGGGATTTGGGTATGCTTCCAGAGAACCAGCAGGGACTTTTCTGTGCCCAGGAAAACTCTCTAGCCCAGCAGTCCTGATCTCCTGGCTCAGGTTTTTTGCTCACTGGTAATCTCTGAGATCGTACTAACACTTTGGAATTAAACAAACTTTCAGTTTCCTAAAAGCATCCATATACAAGCCATCTATCTAACCTTACCACAGACTATGAGGTAGGATTATGATTCCTATTTTACAGATGAAAATTTAGTTAATACTGTCTTAGCTTTCCACTGCTGTAACAGAAAACCAGAGATAATCGACTTACTATTGATTGGAGGAAAGACTTATTGTGGCTCATGGATGCAGGGGTTTCAGTTCATGGTAATGCAGCCCTGCTGCCTTTTGGGCCTGTGGTGGGGCAGAACAACATAGCAAAAGCCTATGGCAAAGGAAAGCTGTGTACCTCATGGCAGCTAGGAAGCAAAGGGAGGATCCCGCTCTCCCCTTCAAAGGCCTGCCCCCTAGTGATGTCATTTCCTTCACTAGACCTGACCTCCTATTGGTTTCAGCACCTCTCATAGCACCATTGTAGTCTGGGCAACAAGCTTTCAACATGTGGGAGAGATTTAAGGTCCAAACCACAGCAAGCAGTGGTTCTGTGTCAGGTGTTATTCTATGCCCTTTCTCCTGTACTATCTCCTACCACCTGCTACGTGGCCCAGGGAAGACTAGGAGTGAGTCTTCAAGTGGGCTTCTCTTCCCAGGGCTCCTCAGCTGCCATCTGAGCCATTTTTATCTCAGTGTGAACCACCAGACCCCATCTAGAAATGTTTACAATTAACTCCTGATTCTAGAAAAGCAGATTTTACTTGGGAAAGGGCCATAGCAGGAGAGTACCTAAAAGAAAGGCCCACCGCAAGAGGGAGTGTGCAAGCAAGAGAGTAAGGTCAAGGGCCCTAGGAAGGGGGACCCCAGGACACAGCGGTGGTCTGTCTCTTCAGACTCTCTCTGACATAATGGGCAATTGATTCATTGTACTGATGAGGAGGCTGAAGCTTAGCAAGACTTGAACAGCATATGTAGGTCCCAACCCAGTGACCTTACCCAGTATATCACAGAGAGTCTGAAGCACTGCTCGTGGGCACTGGTAGGGTTTGTATCTAAATGCCCTTTAAAGGCCTTGGGCTCAAGGGGGAGGGGTAAGTGACTGGACCCTGGGCTTTAGGCCACTGATGGGTCCATAGCTTAGTGCAAGCTGAGGGGCAAAGCCCGTGGGGAGGAGGAGGTCCCTGAGGGCATGGTGCGTAAGGGCACTTCCTTCTCTGTCCTCCCTCAGGGGTATCTCTCTTCACCCTTCTGTGCTTCCCATGCTCTGAGCTGTTTCTCCTCCTCCCCACTTCCCCACCTGGGAACCAGCCACTGTGGATTGAAACTGCTATATACCTTGAGTCAAAAGAGCCCTTTCTCTAAGTTCTGGGCATCAGGGACTTTGTCCCAGCAACAAAGAATGCTAGTGAGACAGCCGTACAGGCCTCTCCCTCGGTGACCACCTGAGCTAGTCTCCAGTCCACCATATGAGGTGTGATCTCAAAGTTCGATGACATTTAAATTTTTTAAATTTATTACAGTAAAAACACATTGCCATTAATTGCTCCCCAGTACCCCCTCTCACTTCAAATCCCCTCACCCATCACCATGCCACTCTCTGAAGGAATTCTGGAAGTGCCCTCTGAGTATGATAAGAGTGTGACAGCTGAGCGCCCGCGAACAGAAAGGCAGCGTGCAGGGACAGTCGGGCGGGTCCTCACCCACCACATTTACCGCATCTGGCACTGCGTGACTTCTGGCTCATCCCCAAAGGCCAAATGACCCCAAGAGGCCAGCACTGTGGATCATTTCAGCACACTGTGGCAGCAAAAGTAAAACTGTAGAAGTGCACTTCCTGAGTTGCTGCCGAGAGTGGCAAGAGTGACGGGCTAAGGGGGAGAGGGAGCGTTCTGAGGAGGATTCACACTGATGTCTTTTACTGTAATAAGTTTTCAAACTTTAAACATTCACTGTATTTTTCAGCCACACCTTGCACCACCACCCTCATTTTCCATCTGTTTTCACCCAGTCCTTCTCTAAACAAACTTCCACCCTTGAAAAAGTCACTGGGAGTTGCAGAGGAATCAGAGGGGCATGGGGACAGGGAAGAGCGAGGCAGCACAAGGAGCCCAGCCGGCTCCCATTTCTCAAGGAGGACAGGCTGACCGCAGGGACTAAATCCAAACTTCCCCCTTCCTGTTTACTCTACCAGCATCCCTAACTTCTAACTCAGCCCAAGTGAGATGAGCTGCACTTCAGCCTCAGCCATTAGCAGCAGCAAAAAGTAATAGGGAAGATACTGATCCAGGCTGGGTGGACCAATCCATCCGGCACAGGCTCCGGGAGCAGCACAAAAGCAGCTGGCCAGGGCAGGCCTTACTGGGTCTACGCAGCCAAAGGGTGTTCTCAGCAGCTGAGTCTGGTAGGGTTTCCAGCACATTCCTCCTGTGCTGCTGGCACCACCCCAGAGCATGCCACAGGCCTCAGAAGGGGCATGGCTGCCCTCCTACCTCTTGCTCACCCCATTCCCAGAAGTCCCCCTACTCATGGAACTTCCTCATTCTGTGGAAGAGCGTCCCACCATGGGTACCCACTCATTCTTAAGAAAGTACTTAATGTACCCCATTCTGCTTTGCCTTTTGCCAGACCTCAAAGATGGTATCGTGTCTTGGAGGAGGAGTGACATGAAGGAAAGAACCCAGGCTTTGGAGGGAACACCTACACTACAGGTCTAGCCATCTGATGATCTGCTAAGATGTGACTACTTGCTGACTTTCTTACTCCAGGGGACCTCGGTTTCCTCTCATCTAAGGAAGCTTAATAACACTCCATAAATTATGTGGAGATCCCATAGGCTCACTTATAACAGGTCCTAACATTTGGAGAACATAGAAAAGATGCAGGGGGCCGGGGAGATGGCTCAATAGAGTAAGCGCTTTCCAGAAAAGATGCTGAATAAGTGTTACTTCTCACTTCTTCTGAATGGAGGATCATAGGCCTCAGCCTAGTTAATTAGCCAATAAGTGCCCTTGTTGCTTTCTGCGTGCTAGTTGGCACCCTGCAGTTGGCCTGAAGGAAAAGGAAATAGTGTTTCTCTTGTAGGTAAGTTCCCAGATGATGAGGAAAAACATAATACCCACACCCTACTGCCAAGCCAAGATGACGGCAGTACCAACCATACCCTACAGACATGGAGACACCATAGCTGCTGCGCTCACCTGGCCCCCATGGCCACAAGGAGTTTCTTTGTGGTAAAAACAAAACAAACAAACAAACAAATAAACCTTCAATATTTGGAAATTCATTGTTCAGAAATCCACACTTAGGGTTTTAATTATGAAACTATAATCCAAGGTCCTATCTTCAAGTGGAACTGTGACTCCAGGAAGCTGTGTCTGTTGAGGCAAGCTTGTGTCCCTGAAAATCAGGATTCTGTGAATAGAATACATTCTTGCCAGTGAGGAGATCAAGCTCAGGATGGGCTATTGCCAAGCTTCTTTCCCTTAGGGTCCTAGGCCAGGCAAGGACCCCTGTACTTAGTGGCATAAGGCCAGAAGCTGGTGACTATTTTGTGAGAGGCTTAAGGAGACATCAGACACAAGCTGCTGTGAGACACAGGTGGCAACGTGAGTTACCAAGAGAAGTACCAGCCACTTGGTGGCTGTGGTGGCTGCATCGTTCTCTCGTACGTATTTTATTAGAAGGAGTTGCTAGCACATAGGACAACTGCTGATCACAGAGTAGCGAAGCAGGCAAATACAGCAGCCAAACTGCTTGGCCCTTGGCCCAGCCACCGAACACCCCAGGCCTTGGTTTCTGTCTACAAGATGAGGACTGGAAGAGTCAAGGGGAGCTGGGGAGTACACAGACAACTCAGGGGACAGGCTTGGCAGACTTAAGCTCTGCATAAGTGTCAGTTGTTATTTTCTGGCCAGCTAAAAAATTCTTCTGAGTTATATTTGCCTTTCAGTGAATTCTCATGGGTTTCCTAGGTATTTGATTGGATCATCAGTGAATAATAAAAGATTTGCCAGTTCTTTTTCCCGTAATCCTATTTCCTATTTCTGTTTCCTGCCTTATCTCATTGGCTGTAAGGTAGGCCCTTTGGGGTACATTGGAATGGTGAAAAGCATGTTGAATTGTTGAGCAGCAATGACAAGCCCAGATGTGAGACAAGAAGAGTATCTAGAAGCAGAGGCACACCATGAGGACGGCCTGGACACAGCTGGATGATACCCTAGAAAGCAGAGAAGAGGGGCTCTAGGTGAGAGCCACATTCCAGTAAGGGCTGACTAGATATGGTGATGTTACTGACACAGAGATAAATGAAAAACAGTGACAATCAAGACTATTCTAATTGATCCTTCTAGGAAGAAGGGAAAGGGGGAATTTCATAATTTCAGCTTGTGGTTAGTTTTGAAACAACAGATTCGGAAGAAATGTACAAATGCTTTCATTAACTACTGGTACAAATTTGGTTATTTTTGATACACTTTGCCCGTTGATTACTGTTTACCAAAGGATTTCTGGTTTATAAAGCAACCCTATGTAATTGGCCTAAGGTAGTCCCCGCAAACTCTCTGTGGTGAGTGTTACTAAAGCCCTGGGTGTGAGAAGCCCCAACACTGTGGTTAAGAGTGAGTTCCTAGAGCCCAACTACTGGGGCTAAAAAGCTGCAGCTGACACTTGCTGTGCGACTTTGTACAAAAATCACATTGCCTCTCTATCCCTGAATATCTGTAGGTAAAATCTGCGTAGGGGCCTGCTTGCCACGGGACTGCCAGGACCCCAGGCTGACAGGACACGCAGGGAGGCTCTGTGCTCTGGAAGCAGGCATCGCAGAGGCAATGAACCACAGCCTGAAGGGATATCTCTGTGGAATAGCAGGATGTGGTAGGCAAGAGAAGGGCTGGTGGACTTTCGTGCAGGGCAGGCTCAGAAATGGGCAGCCATGGCAGGGCTGGGAATAGCTGTTGGCTTTAGTGGAAAATCCCAGCCAGAGGCAAGAATTCCACTTAACAAGTATTTATGACACCTACTCAGTGCAGAGGAGTGCAGGCTGAGTCACTGGGCACAGATACCATGGCGTTGCTGACAGACAGACCTTAATGGCCAGGGGGCAGCTCAGGGGCTCAGATCGTGGGCAGGAGCCAAGCTGGATGTGAAAGACTTCCTGGGCTCCTCTGCACAGCCTCAGCCCTGCGGGGACCAGAGCCTAGCAGCTGGGTGGGAAAGAGCCACTAGCAAAGAGCAAAGTGCCACTGGGTCACAGGCCAGCTCCTGGGCAGAGCCAGGGACAGCCTGGGAGTCAGGGAGGGGACTGTGCTACCTTGCACAGAGCAGAGACGGGCAGCCCTGGGGAGAGCCCCTGCAGGTGTGTACAGCTAGCAGCTCTCCTCTGCCCTCTCTGCACCCTCTGAGGCAGCCCCAAGTCTGAAGATACTGGGACCAAGGGCATGGGGCACTGGGGGTGAAGGCAACAGATTGCCTTTCTGAGTTCAGAGCTGTCTTCCTCACTCTCACTCTGTCCTTTCCTCTGTATCCTTATGGACTGACCTGCCATCAGCCAATTTCTAGCTTCTGTCACCTGCTGCCCATTTGTTCTCCTTTGCTATCAGGCTCCTGGCCCTGCCCTCTCGTGCCTCACAGGCTTCCACGGCCTCCAGCTCAGGCCTGGGCCCCTTGCTACCAATCTTTCTCAAGCAGTCCGACACCCTTGGGTGGGTGACAGCTGTTCCTAGACAAAATAAGTCTAAGAACACGAGTGGAAAAGGCTGAAACAGTCACCCCCTGCATGAAAATTAACGTGATTGACACCAGCCTCCTGCGGCCACCACTGGCCACCACCCAGGAAATGTGCCCTCAAAGGTCAACACATAAGTGCCTGCTGTGGAGGTGCGACTCCAGTCAAGCCTCAAGTTTGCAGAGCTATCTGCAGCTTACAAAGCACTGGCCTATCTGGTGCTCACAGGAACTCGGCATCACAGTGAACTCCACAGCACAGTTGAGGAACCTGGGAAAAGTGTGAAGGGGCAGCTCCCGTCCTGCCTGCCAGTTCACCAGGATGTTCTCTGCCTCCTCACCTGAGAGCTGGAAAGTCCCATGTGTCACAGCAGGCACTGCATTCTAAGCTACCCTGTTCCTAGGATGTCACTGCTCTGGCCCTGGAATCTCCTCTCCCATTCTTTCCCTCTGGATCTTTCCTTCACCAAATGCCACCTCCTCTGTGGAGTCCTCCCTGTCACATGCAACAGAGCCAACACCTCAGCATCCCTCTCTCTCGACCCCTGCAAACTAGGATATTGCTAAGTGGTGAGCAGGCATACAAGCAACAGCACTGCCACCCTTAGTATCCCACAGGATGACCCCCGCCCCCTTGGAGCTGTTACATGATTGCCTGTAGTTCGGAAGAGTTGGAACTTGGGTCATTAAACAACTCACCCCAGGAAGGCAGCCTGTCTGAACACTGCACAGCTGAGGCCAAGAGAGTGATTTCACTGGCTCCTGCGAGGGTCATGCAGCCTCACACTTTGGCTGGGCCCCTCAGGCCATTACTCAGCAGGCCCTCAGATCCACCCACCCCTCATTGCTTTGCCCAAGGGAGGGATGCTGAGGGAGACATCAATCTGACTGCTTTGGTTCTTTTCTTCTAAGCCTACATTCTCCCTGGAGCACCTGTGACCATCGTCCAGGGAGGCAGCCCCAGGTTCTTCCTCAGCCCTCTCACCACCCATAGGTGCAGCAGAGGATAAGCCCTGCCTGAACACGCGCTCTGCCTCTTGAGGGACTGTGTTGAGTGAGGACAACGGTGCTTCCTGCCCTCCCTTCTTGTGTTTAGGGACAACATCCAACCTCCCTTCTGCAGGCCACCCCGAGAGAAGGCTCCCCATCCTGTCATCTGGACTGGCCAGATACCAGAGGTGTGGCTGAGAAGGCTCATACAGCCGCTGCCTGCAGCCCTAGCTCTCTGGCCCTACACTAGGCCTTCAGGACAGGGACACTCTATTCTCCTTCATTACTTTGACAAAGCCTAAGGCTCTGGTGAAAGGTCAGGTGGTGTTGGTTGGAGCCAGTGGCAAACACAGAGTTTCCTAGGGAGGACAAGGCCAGAGGGCCAAGAGCAAGTAGGCCAATTTGCAGGCTAGGACAGCTAGAAGCCAACCATGTGCTCACCACAGGGAGGAAGAAAGTGAGGCCCAATTGCCTCACCGTCTTGTCTTGCCTTAGGTCACCCTGGGAGTCAGAGGGCAGAGCAGTGGGCGTGTGTGAGGTGGCTGGCCCTGAAGGGGCTAACTGGGCGCTCTGGCCCAGTGTGCAGAAGGGGCTGTCACGCGTGCTCCTCTGGCAGGACAGACCCTCAAAGCCACCCCAGGCACCCATGCTCCCCGCACTCTGTGCCCTGGCCCCCGGGAGCTGGCAGTGCTGGCACGGGGCACAGGCCCCTGACTCATCGGTGCAGCGACAACCTCCCCGGCCGCACTCACACAGCCACATGTTTCTCCTTGGGGCCGCTGGGGCTCTAGCCAGTGGGCTCCACTCCAGCTGCTGGGGGTAGGGGGTGACTGGTGCAGCCCAGCCAGAACTGCAGCTCCAGGTCAGGCCCCTAGTGCCCAAGGTGCCCTGAGGGTGCCATGCCATCCCTGGCACCTCCTCACTCTTCTCCCCACAGCATAGTAGAAAGTCCAGCAGGCTTTCTCCATAAGCAGGCATGGTCCTGTCACTGCCCTGCTCTCAGTCCTCTGATAGCACCCACCGTGGTGCTGACCTAGGCCTTGTTTAGGTGGCTCGGTGGGACCCACTTCTCCTCCACTTCCCTTCTGCTCTGACCACCCAGGGCCTGTCAAGACACTGCACTGCTGAACCCTAGTGCCACACGCACCCCGAGTGCCTGGCCCTTCTTCCTGGCCCACTGCCTGATGGCATTCTTACCCAAGCTGCCCTCCAGGTGCTCCCAGAGGCCATAACAAGGACTGGATAACATTTCCGACCCCCTCCCCACAAAAGGTAGGGTTCACTCAGTCGGAAGTGACCTCATATGCTGCATAGCTCCCAGAGCTCAGAGGGCTTGGCAGGATTCTGTAGGCCACTGGTGCTGCTGTCAGTGGTTTAGATGTGACATGGCAAGGACCAGGGCCCCTTAAGATCACACAAGGCAGAAGCCTGACTGGCCATAGATCTCAAATAGCCTCAGGATTTCATACTTTCCCTTCCCAAAAGGCAGGAAATATCTGAAATCCCCAGAGACCCCAGCCTGGGCAAAGCCTCCTTTCTGCCCATCTTCAAGACTTTCCAGAATCTCCCTTTGCTCTTCCCTGGTCCCTCATTCAGGAGCAGAAAGCAGACCCAGGCCAAAAGCCGAGGGAGATTTTTCTGGCCCCCATGGTCTGAGCTCATGTCCTGCTCTATGAAGAGCCCTGGAGATTGAGAGTGACAGAGGCAGCACTGTGATCCCTGGAGTCCACTAGAGAAAGGCCCCCATCATGCCTGGGAGTAAGCAAGAAGGCAGGAGGGTAAAGTGGGACGTTCATGCCAAGAACTGGTTCTCTGGGCTCGGGCTGTACTGATGTAGCGCCTCGGTCCGGCCCCTGGTTATTCCTTCTCCCTGAGGCCTGGTCTCCTTTCCTGTAAGCCAGGCTCCCTGTGGTGACCAGAAAGCAGTGCTGAGGGGATGGAACCCTCCTCCTCAGGCAGCGTCCTCCCACCCTGAGACTCCAGCTACCCAGGCTGGGCAACAAGGCAGGGCCCATGCTCCTCACAGACTATGGCAGGTGCCAGTGGGATCATGGGAAAGGGTGTTGTGGCCCCCAGCCTCCGTGCCCAGAAAGCACATGTCTGCTCCCAGCTCCTGGCCAGGCACAGAGCCATGGAGAAGAAGAAAGTTAGGCCCTGTGCTTGGCCCCCAGCCACTGCCTGGAAGCACACCTCATCTCCAGACACCCGGACCTTAGCCTTCACCTCTTGTGCTCTGTTCGGTCCTTCCTAGCTCTCCTTGGTATCCCCAGAAGTCGGTCCCCTTCCTCACTGAGGACGCCTGGCTGCCTTATTTCCTGTGGCTGAAGGGCGCTGTTTATGGGTGAGTGGTGCTTCCAAGGCCCTGCTGTCCCTGCCTTCTGGTCTTCCTGGCAAAGGTCAGAGTGTTCTGTGGCCACTTGGGCTCCCCAAGGCCATGGCATAGGGCTGTTGGGGCCATGGGGAAGGGAATCTGCAGCTGTCTTTAGTCTGCACTG
Source organism: Ctenomys sociabilis (assembly GCA_004027165.1). Classification (NCBI taxonomy): domain Eukaryota; kingdom Metazoa; phylum Chordata; class Mammalia; order Rodentia; family Ctenomyidae; genus Ctenomys; species Ctenomys sociabilis. Next base: position 55,836 of record PVKA01005113.1, read on the forward strand.
TGTCTCGCACCACACCCCACACCCAGTGACCACAGTTCCTTCTACTGAAGATTCAGCTGAGGCACATCAGCCCCCATCCAAGGCTCACCTGTGAGGTGGCCTCTGTAAAGCTAGGGTACCCTCGTCCCAGTTGCCCGTCTGTGCCCAGAACCACCTGGAACTAGCTGCAGAGCCAGCCTAAGGACTCAGAGCAGGTGACACAGAGCCCAGACAGAGGTCACAGCATGAGAAGACGCTGAGTGCTCCTGCCAGAAGGGTGGAGCCTGATACCATCTTTCACGATGTGTACTGGCTCCCTGGGATGCCAGCCAGGGTGTGCCCAGCCCTTAGCCTCCTCTACAGGTCCAGCCCTGACACTGCTTCCCTTTGCCCTGAGCTTTTCTAGGGAAAAAGGGTCCCAGGGAACTTTGGACACAGGAATGGGAGCAGAAGACCCTGCCAAGACTGAGTAGAGAACAAGTGTGAGGAAGAGGGTCCAGATCACCTCAGAACACACCCCAGCACACCTGGGGGAGGCAAGCCCCAGGTGGGGATATCCTGCCCAGACCTCTCGCCTGCCTGCTAAGGACTCTTTGAAGGCAGAACTCATTGGCCTTCCCCTTCCTACAGCTGTGGGAGGAGGGGCTCCACAGGTAAGCAGAGAGCAGAGCCCACCCTTTCTCCCCCATGGCACTCAGGATGTTTTATAAGTGTGCTCTTCACTGGACCAAAATCAAGGTATGGACATGTCCTGAGCCACCAGTTTCTAACCTCTGTTCTTGATGGCCTTTTCTGCTGAAGGATCCACTGTCCCTTCCCCATCTGAATCCAGATAAACAGGGGCCCCTCTCAGGGGGATCTCATGATGCTGTTCAGGCTGGCTGTGAGCTCACTCAGTAGCCCAGGTGACCTGCCTCAGCCTCCTGAGTGGGAGCAACGCAGGCATGCACCACTCCGCCTGGCTTCAGCAGCAGCTCTAAAGGTCTCACCACTCTGGGGTGTGTGCTTTTAACCCTTACTTTGCGAGTGAGGACAAGCAAGGTGACAAGAACAGGAGCCGCAGGATGGTAGGCCTGGATTCCAGGACTTAGGGCTTGCTGGCTCTCAAAGAAGAAACTCAAGCCACTTGGGTTTGTGTATCATGTCCTCAAAGGTCTTTCAGCACCGCAAAGCGTGGCTAACAGAGAAGTCTTACTTGTGTTGCATTTTGGATCTGGGAGAAAGCTGACCAGAAGCCAGGTCTCCGCATCACTAGACTCACCCCAATAAGCTGGGCCAAGCCCACACAGGCGCAGGCAATGTGGGCACCTGTTTCTGCCCTTCAGGGGTTCTGGGGGCCATACTTCTTCCTCCTGTGCCATGCTGTCCTTCTCCCCAAGGAAGGGAAAAGCTGTTTGGCTACCCTGCAGCACCCAGACAACACCTGCAGCTGCCATGGACTATTGATCCACCTTCCTACCTAGGGAAAGAAAGTAAGCAGGATGAAGTGAGGCTTGCCTCTGTCCAGGCCTGAGAGACATCAGATGCCTCGGAAGTCCAAGCCTAGGAGCCGAGAATCACTCCCCAGAGGTTCCATGAATGCCCTGGAAAAAGCGAAGACAGAAGGCACTGAACCGGGACATGGTGCCGGCTGTTCTGACCTGCAGTGGAAGCCCAGATGTCAGCACCAGTGCCGGGCTCAAGCCAGCTCACTCTGGCCATAGAAAGGTCCTCACCACTGGCAAGCGCAGCCTTCCATCCCCCACGTCAGCCAGCCAACAGAGTACAGGAGGTGAAAGGAGCCCTTCAGCCAGGGTTTAAACCCCAGGTCAGACACTGGGCAGCTGTGTGACCTCAGGCAAGTTTTTCACTTCTCTGTGCCTCATTTTTCCTATCTATAAAAGGAAGCAATAAGAGCATTTTCCCCACAGAACTGTCATGAACAGGGTATGCATTGGTTTATGTAAGGTGCTTAGGATAGCACCTAACACGTTATAATGGGAGACGTATAGGTAGCTGGCTTATTAGTATTGTTATTTTCGGACCCAAGAGAAACTACAGGTATGAGAGCAGGGAAACCCTCTCACTCTAAGGGAGGGTCATGGGAGAAGGGGAAGCCTGTGGCCCAAGGGACTGTCATTCTCCACAGCATGTGGCTCAGCAGGGGGGTTACATTCGGCGGAAACTGCCATTAATAGCAGTTCCTTGGTGTAGAGCTCCTCTTCCTCCTCTTCATGAGGGAGTGAGAAATCTTACTATTGCAGTAGTGAGAAATGTTACTACTGGGCAAAATTCCATTTTTAGAACCTGGGAAGTTATTCTGAGTGCAGGGTGGTGGTTTCTGCTTTTTAATAGCTTCTGCACTTTAACAATCCCACTTGCACATACCGTTCCCTGGGAAACCGGGGCACAGTGGGGAGCCCCAGCCAGCCCTCTGGAGTTGCTAGGCAACCCCTGGGCCCAGCAGAGAACGAAGGGTCGCTCCATCCCCCCACCCCATCCCAGGTGCCAGAGTTCATTAGACGGCTGGGCGCCCCTCTCAAGGGCACGGGAGAAAGCAACCTTGTTTTCCTTTCAGCCTGGGCATGTGTGCTGGGGAGGGCTGTTGGAGGGAGACGGCTCTGTGCTCTAGCAGGGATGCCTTGCTTTCTGAAGCTGTGCTAGCTTCCTGTGGGTGCTGGGATGAACCGCCATGAATTTGGTGGCTTAGAATAATGAAAAACTGTTTTTCCATAGTCCTGGATGGTAGAAGTCTAAACTCAGTGTCACTAGGCCACAGTCAAAGCATCAGCCAGGCTGCTCCCAGCTCCTTGGGGCTGCAGGCATTCTTTGGTTAAAGACTGCACCCCTGCAGTCTCTGTGTCTTTTGTCACATGACCATCTTCTCTGCTTATCAGATCTGGTCCTCTCTCAGAAGGACACTTGTGGGTGTACAGAGATCCTTCCCAGATAATCCAAATGTATCTTTAATTTAATCCCACCAGCTTTTGCCTTTTTTCCCATATAAGGTAATTTTCACAGACACCAAGGAATTTTTTTTTTTTTTTTTTTTTTTTTTTTTGTCTTTTTGAGACAGGGTCTCACTATGCAGTTCAGGCTGGCCTCAAGCTCACTTTGTAGCTCAGACTGGTCTCGAACTCACAACAATCCTCCTGCCTCAGCCTCCCAAGTGCTGGGATTACAGGCCTGCGCCACCACGCCCAGCTGACACCAAGGAATTGGGAACTGATATCTTTGAGGGTCGAGGGTCCTGTCTCAGCCTGCCTCCCACCCTGCTGTGTTCCTCTGTCAGAGCCACCCAGCGGGCCATCACTCAGCCACTTGGCCTGCTGGCCCACTCTTGACTGCCAGCCACTATGGACCAGGCCACATAGAGCACCCCGCCCCACTGATGCCTGAGACATCTTCCATGACCCAGCACCCAGGCCAGGCCTGACTTCTTGGAAGGGCTTGGCTATGTTGATGCAGAGTCAGCCAGGGACAGCTCTCTCACTACCACAGAAGGAAGTTGAAACGTGTAGACTAGGGACCCAGACTGTAAGAATTTTCTTTATGACAATATTTTAAATGAAACTCTGAAAATTCAGTTAAGAAATGGAAAAATGAGAAATGCAAATCTTTCAGAACTCTAGCTCTGAGGCATAATAAAAATGTGTTGTATAAAGCAACCTTTCTTCTAGATCTTTTTCTTCTGACACAACCATGAACTCATAACTTTATGAGCCAAAAATAGGATTATACTTACACATTCTGTCCTTCAGTCTGGTGGTTTCCTGGGACATCTTTCAAGGCCGTATGTGAGGGACTGCCCCCACCTTTTCAAAGGCTGCAGAAGATCCCCCAGGTGGATGGACTATACTATTAGTCATCCTGATGGGCATCTAGATTTTTTTTTTTTTTTGTATATTTTTAGGGAAAGGTCTACAGGGTCTCACTACTTGATTGGACTTGTAGTAATCTGCCTGTTTACAGCCTCCCAAATGCTGGGATTACAGGTGCACACCACCAAGCCCAATCTCAATTGCTGTCTCAGCATGCGGGTTGGGGGGACCAGCACCTCATGCCTGAGATCGAACTCCAGCCACTGCGCTCTGCAGAAGTAGGCACTTTAGTCCACTGAGCTATCTGGCCGGCACTAGATTATTTCAAGGTTTTTTTTTTTTTTTTAGCTATAATAAATGTACTAAAATAATTCTGTGAAAACTAATGTCTAGCTTGTTCATACTGCTAGGGCTCACCAAGATGGGGAGGTGTTTTTTTGTCTTGTCTACATACCATCTTGCCCCCACCAAAGTGATCAGGTCAGGGCTTCCCTAGCTCCAAGAAAAACTCTCAGGAGTTTGTTCTCTGAGGCTGAGCTTCACAGAAACAGGGAACCAGCCTTTCTGTGCAGGAAAGAGGTTCCGTATTTGTGAATCTTCCACTGCAAGGTGCACAAACTTCTCTCTCAAACCCACTTAGGCAACAGAGAGAATGCATTGCCCCCCTGAACCAGGAGAGCCTAGGGCCTGCGTGGAATTTGAGTGTGGTTTGATCCACAGGTTCACAGTATCTCCAGACTTTTATTCTGTTTTTCTGTGATTCTCTTGGCTCTGGTCTTACCCTTCAGCTTAGCTTTATCCTCAGATTCATTTTCATTCTTGTAGTAAAGAGCTGAACACATCTACCCATGCCTTGTGGAATAGAAAAATCTCAGGCTTAGAGCTTCTAGCATGATTCCCTTAGATGCACTACTGTTGGGTCAGTGTAGCTCGGGTGCCCACATGGGGCTGGAGGGTGGGATGTCTCCTCATCTGGGGCCCAGGGCTCATGGCTTCCCCAGATTTAGTAAGATTTTTCCAACAAAAATGGGGCTGCTTGGAAAGGAAAGAAATTCATGATGATCTAGAGCAGTAGATGGGCTTCAGGAAGGCCAAGTGGGTCTTCTGAGGGGTCTTAAACCAATAACACCCCAGTGCTGTGGAACCTCAAGGGACAGAGCCGAAACACAGCTAGATGGAGAAAATTCCCACTAAGCCCCCCGATACGCACTGGGAACACCTTCATGTGACTGTGTATATCCTTACTAGAGGATAAACTCCTAGAAATAGAATTAGTGGGTCATAGAATTGCAGTGTCAGTCCTTAGATATTGCTGAATTGTCCTCCAGAAAAGTTTTTATCAGTTTCTCCTCCCACCCATAAAACCCCGAAGATGCCTACCAAATACACATGTTGTTGATAACAACTATTCATCTTTTTAATGTTTTACATCCAGATAAAGCAATTTAATCTTTTGAAATTATGGGGCAGATCAGCATCTTCACAGACACTTCCTAGCTAATTATAATTCTTCTGTGGATTGCTCCAGCATTTGGTCAATTTTTCTATCCAATTGTTCAATTTTTTCTTGCTGATTGTAGAAGCTCTTTGTAGTTTAGGGATACAAACCCTTTGTTTTATCTGTTGCAAATCTTTCTCCCAGCTTAGTCTTTGTGTTTTGACTTTGTAAGATAAAGCTTTCATTGTCATGAACTTTACAAAATATCATGTCACTGGACATATTAGGTTTTTCTGTGCTTCAGCTCAGAAAAGTGTTTCCCACTATAAAATAAAAAAAAAAAAAAATCACCACCTCTGTTTTCTATCATGCTTCCTAAGGTTATTTGTGTTTAAATATTTTACCTATCTGGAATTTATTTTGTTGTTTTATGAGGCAGTGATGACTTGTCAGTTTTGTGCTTTGTTTTTTTGTTCTTAGAGGCTAATCCATTAAGATGTAAAAGCTGTGACATTCCAGAGCCCCTGTGATTTTCCTAGGGGTTGATATGTGTCAACATCTTGTTTCCAAGTGTAGAGGAAGGAGAAAGAAAACCAGTGCTCTCAAGCTCCCGGGCAGCCGGGCATGGTAGACCCAGCAAAAGGGGGGTGGCGTCTTCAGATAATGCTGGGAGGTTGGGTTAGGTACCAAGGAAGGGCACCACAGAGAGGAGAACCTGAGAATTGCCTTCCTCTTGGCAGGACTTGAGGGAGCAGGACCTGGTGCAGAGGGAATCGGAACCTCTGCCACCTGTGCTCCCATCTTTCAGCCAGGCAAAGTGGGCTCGGCTGTGTGCGTCCTTCCACAAGGATATCTTCAGCACTTACTCTGAGCCCAGGAAAACATCATGCTCCTGACCAGTGGCAGTGAAAGCCTGCAGTGATGGCCCTGAGCTGGCAAGAAGTGGGGAGCTGCTGTGCTGCAGGGGCAGGAAGGTGGCCCTTCAGAAAGGTTTCTTTGAGAGGGGAATTTAGCAATTTGTTCTTCAGATCTGGAAAAATTCCTTGCTCTGATAGAGAAATGCAAATGGCTCTTATGAGCTATCATTCCTGCTCCTGACACACATCTCCAGAGAGGGCCTTCCCTTTCCAGCTGGACTGCTGCCTCCTTCTTGAAGTCTGGAGCACAGATAAGACAGGGGGGTACACGTGCAGCCCCCAGGTCAGCAGGGCTGGACACGGAGGGTTCACGAGCAGATGGCTCAGGAGCTAGCACACTAGCATGTGCCTCCCTCTGTCCCTGAAAGCCCGTGGCATTCTGGAGCCATCTGTTCTTTTGGTGAACCTCCCTAGCTGAAGGCACAGTCGTGGAAGGTGCTCCATGGGGTTTGATGAACTAACGCGTCAGGGTGTGGTCCGCACTGCAGGGATGCACTGTGCTCAGCCTAGCTGGGGCCCCCGTAGAAGCAGAGACCCATAGCAGGTAAGGGAGGCCCTGGCTTCACTGCTCAAGGAGCACAGCCCTTCACATTTGCTTGCTGGGGTGAGCTAAGTGCAGAGGCCCTGCACACAGGATTGGCTGAAAATGGCCCCTGGTATAGCCCTCTCTGCCTGGCATGGGTCTGCTTACTATGCTTCTATGCTCAGAAGCTTCTATGCTCAGAAGCTCCAGCACTTGCAGGCCCTGTGGTCACCCTCAGCCTGGCTTTCCTTCAGCCCCTTCCTGCTGACTCATCACTGCCCAGCCAGGCCCGGGGCAGTGCAGTGGCCAAGCAGACTATCGGGACCCGGAGTGCTCTGCAGGACAAGGAAGACAACTTCCTTAACTGTGCTGCTCTAAAGGGTAGGCCCAGAAGTGGACTGCTTTTTGTTCTGAGTGGACCCCTTTGTCACCATGGCTGAGAACAAGGCCCCTGCTGCCCCTTAGTGGCCTGTCTATGATTGCTGTGACCACCATGGCTGTAATGACTGTAGGCTGGCCTAGGACCATGTGTTATCATGTGCTGGTGAGTGCGGTCGAACACAATTATGGTTGTGTGCAGTGGTATGCATCTGTGTGTGACAGGAGTGAGTCAGAATCACTGTGCACAGTGGTGCCCAGGAGTGTGTGATTATGGACAGATGACGTGGCCACACGCACAGCTCCGTCTCATGTGAAGTTCGCCTTCGTGTGATTGTGTGCCAGGCCAGTGAGTGCACGCTTGCCTGTGGTAACATGTTCTGTGTAGTTGTGCACGGCCAATGTGTTACACAATGGAGCGGGATTATGGCTGTGCTGGTATGGTTGTGTGTGAGTGGACAGGTCTCCTCGGGGTCCCCCCCTAGACATGTATGCAGTCTTTAGTAGCCATGATAGCAAAAGGGCAGATATGTGTCCACTGTGCATGCTTTTTCTTTTCTAGCTGCATCCACAAGCAGCTCCTGTTTATGAAATGAGGCGGGATGAACTGCTGGAAGCTCTTCCCCCGGTTACTGACCATTTCAAGAGTTTTTCTTGGAAGCCCAGCTGCGCTTCAGGATAATGCCAGCCTGTCCTTGCCCTCGTGGCAGCCGCCTCCCTGGCTCGCAATGTCTGATTGCATCCCTGGCATAGGCTCAGGCTGCCTCCCACTCTTCCAGGGTCACATTCTGTGTCGCTCGGTCCTGGCTCCTGTGCCCACACCTGTCTGGGGGGCCCAGGCTCCTAGCTCCCCTCTTCTTTGACCCTATAGACGTGCTGATCATGGGTCCATCTCTAACTTCTTCAGGGAAAGCAGATGGGGTAACAAAAACATCCCACGCAAGGGCTTTAAGCACTGCAGATGGCTGCAGGCTTTCCCGGTCCTTGACCTGGGGCTCCTGTCTCTGGAGGTCTGTCCTCCACTTTCCACCTGAGGAAGATGGGTCAGCTTCCAGTCTGACCCACTTCCTCCTGGGGATGGGTGACCCACCCAAGAAGAACCCTAGCTCCTCACCACCATTCCCAGCCGCCTGCCCTAGCAGAGTGGGCCTTTTGCCTCTTGGAAGACACTCTAACTCTCAGGGCACAGCCCTACCCAAAAATGACAGAAATAATCCCTCTTGTTTGTTTTTTGCAGATTGGAATTGGGCAACGGCTGCCCAAATGTGCAAGCCTCGAGCTTCTTCTGCCTTTGCCGGGAAACAGTCTCCGTGCTGTCTGGACTGTCTCCCCTGGTGGGTCCTCGGCCAGACTGAGGATAAGAGACGTGGCCTGGGGTCAGCAGGGAGCCGAAGCAGCTAAGGGGAAGGCAATGGAGGGAAGAAGCCCAGCTTGAAGGGTCAGAGGCTGTGAAGGGCTGGGCCAGGGCTAAGCCAGGCTATCCTATCTAACCATGAGCCCCTAAACACAAGTGGAAGGGTATAGCTTCTGGCCCAGAGACTCAGGACAGTGGCTATCTGGTCCTAACTCTGCCATGGCACAACTATGCAGCCATCTCTCGCTCCATCTCCAGGCCTTAGTCTAGGCCTTCTGAATTCTGAAAAAAAGAGAAAATAGAACTGAAAAGGTCCAATGCTGGGCCTGAGGGTGCAAGAAAGTGCTCTGCGAACCTGACTCCAGGTTTAATCCTTTTTTCTTTGGCAGAACCAGAGATTGAACTCAGGCCCTTGCGCTTTCCAGGTAAGCATCCAGGTTTAATCCTGAAGAGAGCTGTTAATCCCAAATCTAAGGTCCTTCTTGGCCCTGACATTCTGTGTCACTGAAAGTCTACATCCTGCCCTCTCCAGTTAGGAGAGGCAGATCCTAAAATACACAGATCCCACAGAGACCTGGCTCAGAGGGAGCAAGGTAGGAGGGCAACTGAGCAATAGGAGCAGAAGAGTGACAGGGGCAGAGGAAGGTGCACAGACACAGCAGCAGGGCTTCTGGGCCTCCCGCCGCAGGGCCTGGGCCCAGGTACTGCCTCGACCCTGCCTGCTCCGCCCATTATTGCCCTCTAATTTATACTCCCAACCCATTACTGCTCTTCCTCCCCACCAACCACCCTCCCCTGGGCTGCAGCTCTGGACTCAATTAAATCATTCTGGTAGGTTCCATGACTCAGCACTTGAACATATGAAGTGCAACAAGCCAAGCACCAGAGGCCAGAAAAACTAATAAAATTCGGGCCTTATCTTCCAAGAAACTTTTGGGCTTGGTAATAACATTTACTGGTCATAGTAGTCACTGCCACATGAAGCAGCTTTGTGATTGTAGAATAGGGCATGGCGAGGCCTGCAAACCCACCGAGGACCAACGTTCTAAAGCAAGCCAGAGAAAAGGCTGCTGCTTCTAGCTGCTTTCACCGCGCTAAGCTCTCAGTGAATGCCAGGCAAGTGTTAGCGCTAGCACATGCTCTTTCACTTTCACGAACTCTCAGAGCTGAATTAGTCCTGGAGGAGATAGGGTCTATGGGGACTACTGATATCCCTATACTTCGTGCGGAGTCTTTGTTTCTTTTTTTTTAATTTTTATTTTTATGTATTAGTACAGGGTCTACAGGGTCTCGCTGAACAGATTAGACTCGTAGTGATCCTCCTATTTTTAGCCTCCCAAGCACTGGGATTACAGGCACGTGCCACCATGCCCAGTCTCAATTACCATCTTAGCATGCTCTGGAGGCAGGGCCAGCACAGCATGCCAGGAATTGAACCCTGGTCCCATGCATTTGCCTAATCAGGCCCTTTAGTCTGCTGAGCTATCTGGCCAGCCCTACTGTGTCTTTCTATGTTCCCTCTCCCTTGAGATTAGGGAAGACCTGGGACTTGCTTCTAACCCATGGAATATGGTAAAGGTGAGGGGTTGTCACCATCATGATTCTGTTCCACTGTGATGCTGCTTGAGACTTTCTCCCTTGCAGGCTTTGAAGAAGTTGGCAGCCATGACCTGAGAGTCCTACAGAGTGGCCTCCTGGCAAGTAACTCTGGACAGTGTCTTGGAGCCCACAGCCAGCAAGCAGACTTCAGTGCTGTGGCCACAAAAAGAATTCTGCCCATGTACAGTGAGAGCCTGTGCCTGTTGCCCACGGTGCCTGCAGAAGAGGGTCCTTCCCTAGTAGACAGCCTGCCTAGGGCCTTGCAGAGCAGCTTTCTGGACTGCATTGCCCCTGTCTCACTGATGAAGAGGATAAATCTCAGAGACACATGCTTCATGCAGAGCCACACAGGAAACAGTCTGTTCCCAGATTCCTCAAACTGATGTGCTCTGCAGGACCCCAAGCCATCCCCTGTCCTGCAGCTGGCCATCTGGACACAGGAGCAGGAGTCGGCACGGTGCTTTCTGAAATGCCATTTCTCCATCTCAACACAAGTGTCCATTGAACCTCCTCAGCTTGTGCCAGACTCAAGTAAAGCAATGAGCCACACAGACACACGCCTGCATTTAGGCTGCCAAGGGCTCAGCACAGAGTGTGATGTCAGGGTGACAAGAGTTACAAGGCCTGGGGTGCACAGACGTGTGGACTGAGGCAGGCGGCCCCCTAAGTGGGCTGTGCACTGGCCCCCTAGGCTAAGCAGGCCTGGTGGGGGCCTGGGGGGCCCAGAGAAGAGGTCTCTTCTTGCAATGTAAAATCACACTGTTCTCAGAATTGGCTCCCAGCATACTCATCTCAGAGTCAGGGCTCCTGTGGCTCCCGAGGTACCCACTAAATACCACTTCTTGAAGGCATCATAGTGGCTGGAGTCAGGAGAATTTGATTAGCTGGGGCTCTCATGCTTTAAACATCCCAGACATCTAGCAGAGGAATAGTCGCAGGTGGAGCTGGTAGGCAGAGAAGGGAGATGGGCATGGCCTGCAGTGAGCATGAGCCGAGGCAGGGAGAAGCACAGGAATTAGAAGGGGACCCCTCCCATGGTCCCAGCTGCAGCCTATGACAACTCAGGAGTGCTGGAGAACTAGCCAGCTGGCTGGACCAGGCAAGATCCTAGCAGCAAGCAAGCAGCCCACAAATTTGATGATGGAGAAGTAGCCCATAAAGAGACTGTTTTCAAAGACCTGGGCGGGGTTGAAAGGATTGCAGAAAGCAGGACCAAGCTGGCCACCTCACTGATGGGCCTAACAGACCAAGGAGCTCGCCAGACCTGCAGGGATCTGAGCAGGAGGGCTGCCTGGCGGAACCAAGGTCCCAGGTGAGAGGAGCAGGCAGGCTGCAGCAGCCTGCAGGGGCTGCCAGGTGCCTGGATCTCCCTCTGCTCTCCTTGTCTGGGGGTGAGGGCACCCGAGGGCACCCACCCATGCTGTCCCACCAGGCAGCTTCCTGGGATGCAGATAGGGTGGGAAGTTCGGAGGCAGCCTGGAGGCGAAGAGAGACCTGACCCTGACTCCATGTACCCTTCCCAGCTGAGGCTCTGGAAAAGTCACTCAACCCTTCTGGGTGCAAGTTTCCTTCTCTGTGAGAGAGAGGTGGTGAGGATGCTTAGGTCTCAATTGTTCCACTTTGAAATGTGAGCACATATTTAGGGATCTCAGCCTAGGGCAGGGCTGAAGAACCTGTTAGAGCGTCCACTGATAACAAACAGCTGGCGACAGCACATGTGCCATAGGTTTGTCACCGCTGGCTTGGAGCCCAGCATGCATAAGCGGACTGTCAGCATTTGGTTCCATCTCAGAGGACAAGTGCGGTAGCGGATGAGTGGGCAGCTGGGCCAGGTGCCTCAGCTCTTCCAAGCAGCACGGCCCAGCAGGGAGGACACAGCAGTGCTGAGTCCTCCCTTGCCCCTTGGACAACACATTAGAGATGGCACTTGCGGCCTCGCAGGCGTCTGGCGTGACTGGGCAGCTAGTCAGAAAGAGCTTGCCTGCCCTGAATGCCAAGGGCCTAGAGCCCAACAACACAAGCCCTCAGAGCCTCCGGCTCTCAGAAGCTGTCCCCTCCCCTGGTACCCATAACAAAGACCCTGGTGACACCTACAACCCTCTGCCCTTTATTTCTTATCACCTGCATCACAAGTTCACAGGAAGAGGGTTTTCAAACCATCAAACTCAAGGTTGCACTGTGGTTAGTATTTTTCAAAAGGAAGGAAACCAAAATGGATCAAAGAACTGCAGGTGCAGCAGATCAGGCCCTGCCTATGGCGGAAAGAGGGCTGGGTGAGAAGAGGGGGTGAATGCAGGGGAGGGAACCTCTCCCCTCAGACCCCATTGCCTTTCCAGGTCTCTGGGGAAGGGCAGAGGCTGGGGGAGGGGCAGCTAGGGCAGAGTGCGACAGGGGAGCCAGGTCCCCAAGGACCATGAGCGTGGGCAGGTGAGACCGTGAGGGACACCTGTCCTGCACAGTGGCCAGTTGCAGTACTGGTCCAGCCCCTCTGCTCCAATGGGGCCCTAGGAACTTGACCCCCATGAGCCCGTGCTCCCCATGCCAGGGCTAGCTGGCCCTGGCTGCTGTCTCCCATACCCTGTCGCCTCCACCCAGGTAGCCAGCTCCTGGCTGCTCTCCTGCCTCAGCTCCCCACACCCAGCTACTGCACTGGATTCTAGTGAGTGAGTCACACTCTTCTAAGGAACTTGTTTCACTTGTTCCTTTGATCTGAGGTACTTGCTACAGGTAAAAATGGGAAGCAGTGTGCTTCTAAATTTCCTCTGAGCCTAGAACAAATTTGCTGAGCTACCTGCAAGATGGTTATTTATTGAAGCCAAGGGAGGGGATGGAAAGCTGTTTGCTGTCCTCCATTTTCCACCGGCTTCACTTCTGCTGGTTTCTTTTATTATTTATCTTATTTTTGTTATATTAAATGAATCCTTCAAAAAACTGTTTTTGAAGTTGTGAAATGATCCAAATAGTCAGAAAATCATAGAGAACTATATGCTGAAGTGGGTCTATTAGTTCTTAGCAATACCATGCTTGCTTCAATTTCTTTTTCCTTTTCTTTTGTGAAGTAGAAGAAACATAAAACTTACCATTTTCTCCATTTCAATTTCCTTTTAAAGTAGACCATTATAAATTAAAGGGCCCTCTGGTCTGCCACCCCTTCACCAGAGACGATTGCCATTTTGGGTTTTATTTTCCTATAAAAAGGGATACCTGTCCATTAAAGCAAGCCATCCCTGAGAGAAGGAAACACAGCAAAAAAGTAAAATTCATCCTGTTACTTCCAGCCTTAAAGTCACTCTTCCTGAGGTAATCACACTTAAAACTTTCTTGTTTTTTTTCTTCTCTGTAGAAGTTTCTACAAAACTTTTCAATAAAATGTTTCTACAAAGCTTTCTTCAAGTGTTTTGCTTTGGGGCTGGAGATTGAAAACCCAGGCCCCAGGTTTGTCTAAGTAGTATCCTTCCAGTAAGCTACGTCCTCTGGCTTTCAGGTATAGAATTTTTCCTTAGATACAGGACTTACATCACCTTCCTTTCTTTGTACAAATGGAATTACACTATCCGCATTTTTCTCCAGCTTGCCTTTTGTTTCTGATTACCAGTGTTCCTTGGGCATTTCTCACCATGAATACTAACTAATTACTGTACTCTTTTCAACAGCTGCCTGGGATTCTACTTTATTTACTATTTCCCAAGGATGGACCTTTAGGTGGTTTCCAGATATTGTGTGATAACACCACAACAGCTTGCAGTGAATACCCTTGTCTACATGGTTTGGGTCACCTGTGAGAATACCATCTATCTGTAGAAGAAATATCTACAAGGGGAGTTTCCGGAGTAAAGAGTAATTGAACATTGGGCACTTTGAAAGAATTCCCAGACCTTCCCTCTATAAATGATCAATTTAAACATCCCCCAAAGTGTAGGAGAGTTTCTGTCTCCCCACATTCTCAAAGGATATCTTCACATACTGCTGTCGGCCTGTTGTCTATCTTCTGCAAAATGTCTATTCTGACTTCTCTCCCCTAGCATCTTATGGGTCTATTGTTACATTTGGATCTTGGATCCATCTGGAATCAATTTGGGGGCAGAGTGTAATATCCTTTGCAATTAACATATACTGATGTTTCCTGTTCTGTACCTAGATTGAATTAATCCCCAAGACAAAAGGAAAGTAGATTTTTCTCCGTATCTAAGAGAGCTAAGGCCACCTGAGTTTGCCACAGGCTGTGATGCAAATTACCTGCACATGGACGGTAGCCCAGGGAAGTGCCTCTGATCCTTGCTTTGGGATCAAAGGGGTAAGTAAAAACTGAGCAGCTAGGAGGGAAGGAGGAGGAGAAGAATGTTCTGGCATTGAAGTCTCTACTGAAGTTAACAATGGGACATTGCCTCTACCATCGTGGTGGCTCAGCTGGACCCTACGAACATCCAGTCAATCAGTGGCCAGCATGTGTGTGGCAGTGGACACCATCAGTACGTCTTTGATGTTTTCCCAAGGTACAAGGAAGCCACATATGAAGTAGTTGTTCAGTGGCTGGAGGCCAACTGCTGATGGTCCACCAAAATCCAGCTTCCCTCTCCCCATTATAATGGAGTAAAGCCAGGCGTGCGGCTGCCACCCAGAGACAGCAGTTCCCAGCCCTGTATGTTTAGCTGAGGCCACTTGAGTACATTCTCACTAGCAGGACAAGAGAGAAACTGACCTGTGCCCTTTCTGGCTGTAGTGGTTTTAAAATATAAGCACAAATTCTGGCAAGAGACAGAGATCTATAACCTTCCACTAGAACCTGGGAGATCTTTAGCCCACATGGCTGTGGCAAGCAATGTGGTTTCTGAGGCCGGGGAGCAGAAGGCTGTGCCGTGTCCACCTTGTTCTCCGGAAGGCTCGCTCTTAAGGCCCTGAGCCACCATGACAGTCCAGCTCCAGTGACACCACCACATTGGAGCGGCCGTACGCTGGCTACAGGCTCAGCTGAGTTCAGGCTTTCAGCCAAGCGCCAGCTGACTGAACATTCCTCCTGACAGAGTCTTCCCAGCTGAGGCTCAGACATCAGAGAGCCGAGAGGTGAGCCATCCTCTCTGTGTTCTACCCAAATTCCCAAATTGATGGGAAAGGATGCAGCTGCCATGACTCAGCACCCTGTCAATCATGTTGTTAATCGTGCTCTAGAAGACCCCAATGAAAGGGGCCTAGAACATGTAAAACCCCTGCAACTTATGCCATTGGCAACTGTGGCATTTCTACTCACTATGAGCACCATCACCTTAATAAATTGGGCTACTGTTTCCTTGCTGTCTGGGCTGTGTTCATCTCTCCTAAGAACATAGAAACCTGTCCCAGACCCCATCAGCCACAGCAACAGCCTGAAGAATCTATAAGGATAAATGAAATGGTGGATGTTTTATAGCACTGAATTTTGCACAGTTCGTTATTCAGCAGCAGCTAACTAGAACCAAACCACAACTCGGAAAACCTGTCTCCCTTCCTGCTGGCCCCAGCCCACATATGTCAGCAGCCCAGCATCAACTATGCAGAAAACCTTAGGCATGACAAAGCAGAGCACAGGAGAGACCTAAGTCCCCAAGTAATCACACGGTGTGGATGCAATCACTCACCTTCCGGGGGTTACACATAAACATCTTTGCTCAGCCTTGAGTGAGACAAATACCCCCTGCCCTTTGTGAGCTTATGCAGGGAGGAAGAAGAGGGGCCACAAGAACAGCTCAAACCCAATAAACAAACAAGCAACCTCAACCACAGACATATAGAGCTATAAAAACAGTTCTCAGAGGCTCTGACTCAGGCTGAGAGAGTTGATGTGCGCTCTAACCCCAGAGGCTGAACAAAAATCAGGGAGTCTGAGAGGGAGGGAGAGAGAAAAATGCTCTAGCAGTAGAAGAGAATAGAGCATGCCCAAAAGCTCCAAGTCAGGAAGGAGATGCTGTGTCCCAGAAGCCAGGGGGTGGGAGCTAGCATGGGTACGATCTCTGTGGAATGAGGATCTGTGGGTTGATTCCAGCTGAAGATCGATACAATTAGGGCTGAGAACCCTGTCACAAGGCTTGTGAAGACCCTGTAAGGGATGGAACTGTGGAGGGGGTTATTTAATTAGGTTTGGAAGAAGCCCCTGTGAGACGATGTCCAGTCTATGAATAAATTATGAGGTGGTGGCCAGAGGAAACTTGGACATGGCCAAGTTCACATGCCGCTCAGAGATGAACAAGGGAATCAGATTTGTTCGTGGATACTCTGAAGGATGTCACCTTTCACTGTTATATTTGTCCATGATAGGGAAACGATCACTGTTCCATATATGACAGAGTTCTTTAATATATGGATGATGGCCGCTTTCACTGTCCCCTGAAACACATATCGCATGGTGCCGCAGTGGATTCCCTTACATTATTAATGAGATTAATACAGAGAAATAGTGTGCTGGTGGAAAGCGTTAAAGGGAATACCAAGGTAGGAAAAGGGATGGAAGAGAAGGGTTGATTTTTAGGAAGAATAGATCATGTGCAGAGTAGATCAAAGTTCTCTGAGGAGCCTAAGCCTTAGAAAATTTGTAGGAAATTCTCCTTTAGCAAAGGAATATTCAAAACTCTTACTTTTGTACTGTCAGTGAACACGTGTGACTGAATAGATGTCAAGGGCCTTGGGAGGGGCAGCACCCACTGTGGCTTCCAGAGTTCACCTCTGCTCATAAGCAATGGGGCAGGGGGAGGAGAGGTGGTCGTCACAGCAGGAGCCTGTTTTGTGCCACCTGGAAGGGGACAGACATTCACACTGACCCTAAATTTCCTGATCTATAAATGAGGACAATAGCACACCCTTACAAGGTTTTAAGGAATGAATACAGATGTGTAAGTATAACTCTCTGTAAACCGTGGTAACTGTTTTAAGCATTTTTATTCCTACCCCATACAAACAGAGAACCATGGTATTAACCTCTGGAAGGGACTAGAAAGAACTGCAGTCGTAAGGGAACTGCAAACTCCCATGACAGGCAGCCCCCCACTTCCAGTGAGTGCTGGGTTCCGTGGCATCACAGATGGACACACTGTTTGTGTGGCCTTTGACCTACAGTAGCAGGCTGCAGCAGTGACCCTCAAGGGCTCTGCTCTGGAGAAGAACCTTAAGGAGACCACAGGTCCTGTGAAGACCCAGCTGCTCCCAAGGTGGACAGATGAAGGTAACAGTAGCCCTAACTGTTCCGCAGTTGGGGATGTGAGAACACTGTGAGGTGGTGCTCCAGGCTCAGGCAGTAACGCTCCCTCTATGCAGACACAAGATGCGGGGTCTGTGCCAAACAGGAAGCTGCCTGTGCCAGCCTGGGGCACTTGGAGACTCCTGAAGGCTCCCAGGCTCCAAGCAGGAGGCGGCTTAGCAGATGCTCACAGACCTGTAGCAAAGCAAGTCTGACCCGAGGTGGGTGCAGATGAGGCTCAATGACCTGGCACAATTAACCTCGGAATCAGAGGGTGCTCGGATGCTGCCCCAGTGGCCTCGTTTGTCCACAAATCACAAGCATCGGCTACATGATCCACTAGCGCTCACAGTCCTGTTGCTAAGAGATTGGGAGCTAAAGGATGTTTCCCCAAACTAACCACTGAGGATGTTCCAGAATAGAGCTGTAATAACAGCCTGAACACAAAAGACATGTGAGTACCAGTCCACCCTTGTTCAGAGCTGCAGAGTGGGCACCTGGGAGTAGCCTGCCGTGGATAGCACTGCTTTGCAAGATTTTGGCTCTAATAAAATCAGCTCAGTGGTAGAACTGTAGTGAGCACAATAGACTGTCTTATAATTCCAAAAGCATGTCAGTCAGTCAGATGCATTTGTTGGGAGGTCTACTATTTCAGGCATGTGTAGGACCATCCCATCTACGTTTACTTGCAGGAATGACTGAACCTAACACAGCTGCAAACACCCTTGTTTGGCACAGGGCCTGTGCACGATAATTAAGTGATTTTGCATGTCCATTTGCTGCCACCAATATTGTTGCCTTGTTGCCGAGACAACAGGAACTGGCCAATCAAGCCAGGTCAGACAGGACAGAAGTCAGCAAACAGAAAACTGGCTGTCATCTGATGCCTGTCTAGGGCAGGGCTGCTGGAGGAGTTTCCTAGGAAGACCTAGTCCTCCTCCTGCTCCATGTCCTCACCCAGGCTCCAGTTCACCTCAGGGAAGCTCCAGCTGCAGAGGGTTTAGTGCAAAGTAACTGTGGCCTAATTCACTCTGAAGGGAAAACTCGATCCCTGCTGGCCTCCTGGGGTCTTAGCAGAGTGGTGCCAGCCACAGGCCCTACCTCCCCCCCCATTTTCTCTCCCTCCCTACCCTGGCCTCCTCACTGCCCTGTGCCACCATATCCCACCATCTGCCACTGCCCTCTGCTTTCTCCCTGAGCGGGTCTCAGGCTACAGTAGCCTTACCTCCTACATTTCATCTCGCTGGCGTAGGGAGGGAAGAGCACCCGTATATTTCTCTCCCATTTTATAGGTATGAAAACTGAGGCATGTGGAGATAGCATTGGGTATCAAAGTTACACAGCCTAGTAAGTCAGGAGACAGGCTTCTAGCCCCCAGTCCCACAATCTTCACAGCTAACCAGTTCCAAGCACCCTGTGATGTGTTTGTTGCACAGGAAACCACTGGATGTTGCAGTGCTTTTTAGAAAGGGGTTGGTGTTTCCATGGGCCAACCCTCCTGACCTTCAGTTACTGTGTGGCACCAGGGAAGGGGGCAGAATCCCAGGAACTCTGCTTTGTTTCTTTCTCCACTTAGTAGGGGTAAGGGTGAGGGAAAATGGATCGAGCAAGTGTTTACCACCCCAGCCTTATTCTGCTCCTCACTACCCGATGATCATGAGCAAGCTCCTTAACCTTCTATGGCAGTTTCTGGCAGGCCTAGTGCCTTCCGACAGGATCGGTGGGATGAGGCGTGCCTGAAGTCACAGGTGGCAGTGGCAGGAGGGTCTGTGTTAGGGGCAGCGGCAGCTGTCTGCTCTCACACCACGCTGCTTACCTCTGCTTGGGTCCTGGGCTGCCAGTGGGCAGGAGGCTCATGCCAATTGCAGGGCTGCTGTAGTCCCTGGCATCAATGCCTCTGATGACAAAGGATCCTCAGGACCCTCACTTTAGGCTGGAAGAAGGGAGAAGTCACTCCACAGGTATCTGTACCTATTGAAACCCATGCACTTCCCACGGATTGCCTGCCTGAACCTCACGTGCATAGCCCAGACGAGCTCTGCACTGTCCTCTCCACTCCTCCAAGCAGGATGGGCCCTTGTACTGTACCAGGGTGGGGCTAGGGACTCTGAGGCCAACGGCTTTACCACTCATCAGCTTCCCCTTCACAACTCTGCAAAAGTTGAGGAAGGTTTTACCATGATGAAGGTCTTAAAGTCCCAGTCAGAGGGACAGCATCTAAAGAAGGACCCAAGGACAGCTGTGGGGGCTAAAGGCTGAGAGCCATAGAGCCTCACACACACACACACACACACACCCTGTCACTTGGCACCAGGCCCCGGCAGGGTGGCTCCAGCTACCCGGGCCCAGGACACTACTTCTGCTGAGTCATCCTTCCTTGCCCAGAGGCATCCTGGCCTAGAGCCACGTTCCTGGCGGGGTCTGAGTGCCACAGAGGACGGAAGCTCCTTTCTCACCAAGCCGCAGCTCCCCAACCCCACAGACAGGCTTTTCCCTCAGGAGCCTTCCCCAACAGTCACCCTGGGCTACAAGATGGTCTGTGTCCCCCAACACACTGGACCTGGGTGCAGCTGAGCCCCCAAAAGCTAAAATACCCTGAAGGAGGGAGGGAGTCAGAGACACCCATGTTTAGGGAGGAGAGGCCAGCCCAGGGTTAAAGAGCCAGGAAATGCCTGCCTGCCCTCTTAGGTTCCTCAGGCCGGCGGGGCCACACTGGGATGGGCCTCCTACGGGCAGGGGCCAGCTGCAGAGGCCTGGATGCTGGACACGCACTGCCCCCATTCATAGCTGCAGCATCCTTCATTGTGAGAAAGAGCAGTGGTTCCGGCCCAGCAAGCCAGCAGTACACATCCAGGAATGCATCTGCACCATTCGCCAGGTGCCAGCATGGCACAGCATTGCCCTGCAGCCACAGGATAAGGCTCATGCGGCCAGTCTTACCAACCGGAGCTCCACGCTGCTCTCATCCCACACTCCCTAGGGTCAGCTCCTGGGTCCCCCTCCCAGCTGTGTGACCTTGAGTAAGTTACTTTACCTCTCTGGGCCTCTGCTTCATCCTCTACAAAATTGAAGCCAGCTAATCCTACCACATAAGGATGATGAGGTAAATGAGTGTTCCTGGTACAAAGCACTCAAAGGGAGTGTGTGTGTGTGTGTGTGTGTGTGTGTGTGTGTGTGTGTGTAGAACCTTCACTCTGTCTTGCCTCAGGCCATGCTGTACCAGCAAAGCCTTTCCTCTCCTCCACAGGAACCTGTTGAGTCCAGCCTCTAGAAGTTTTCAGAAGGGAGGACCGAGAGTCCCCAGCAGCAGCAGCAGAACCTATTCCTGTTTGTTGGGAGTTCTGTCTGGCCTGCAGGTGGGATTCAGGAGGAGACATGTGCCCGGGTTGTCATGCCAGCTGGTGTAGCCTGGGTGCAGCTCGGGATTCTGGCTGGAAGCAGCACTGCCTCTTCCCCATAGTGCTGCACCTCCCCCATGCCATCAGACCCCCATAGTGCTGCACCTCCCCCATGCCATCAGACCCCTGAGGCCATCCCCAGAACCTCAGAAGATCCCCCAAAGATGGGGCTTCACTGACAGCAGAGCCAGGTAAAGCTCACAAGGGCCTCAAGAGTATGGGCACCGCCTGGGCAGAGCCCTGAGAGGGCCCCACAGAGAGACAGCCCAGGAAACTCTGAGCAATGCCGGCTGCCCACAGGCCCTGGGCTTCCTGCACTATCCAAGCACACTGCCCCATTAACGTCAACAGGTTTATGAAACCCTGTGGGGTGGGCAGTGGGATTCCAAGGGCCCCCAGGGATCTCGGGCTGTGGTCATCCTGTTCCCTCATGGCCCTTGCCAAGGTGGCTTTCTGAGCACCGCTATCCACACTGTAATGGAATCCAGCTGCTGCAGGAGACAGGCACCTGATGGAGGCCCACTGCCTTCTCCAGCCTCTGCTGCAGACCCTGGGCCCCCTCCTGCAGGAGCCTGGGCTCCCCACAGACACAGGGACCCGCAGACAAGAGGGGGCGGGAGCTGCGGTGGAAGGGCTTGCAGGGAGGGGCCAGTGGGTTAGCAGCCCAGTTCAGCTGTGCCAGGCCTGAGGCTCTGGGGAATGCTGGTTAGCTTCGTGGTGCCCCAGTTTCCTCATCTCTAAGCTGGTAACAAAATCAGCTACCATGTTGTGAAAATAAAATAAAACAATGTAGATGGGAGGTGCCAGTGCACAGTCAGCTCCTGATCCGTAGAAGGGGGTCCATCTCTCAGCCTCCTTCCCATTTGCAAGAGCTCTATCTTCATTTTCTCCAATTCCTTTTTTCCATCCCCTTTTCCTCACCTCTCCTCTTTCTCTATCCATTTGCAAAAGACCTCCCTACTTCCTGTTACCTTTGATGTTTCTTTTTCTTTACATTTTAGGGTTTCCGAGGGAAGAGAAACCATGTGATATTTAAGCTCCCTGGTTTCTTTCACTTAACATTATGGTCTCCAGGTGTATCCACTGATTTGGAATGACTCAAATTTATCCTTTTTATGGCAAAATAACATTCCATGGTGCATAAACATATTTTCTTTAGAGATGGAAGAAGTAGGGAGAGGGGAGCGGTGTAGGAGATGAAAAAACAATGGAGATGTGGTGGGTACGTGTGCCAGCTCCCTCAAGAATTGTCATCAAGCCGGGCGTGGTGGCGCAGGCTTGTAATCCCAGCACTTGGGAGGCTGAGGCAGGAGGATTGTTGTGAGTTCGAGACCAGCCTGAGCTACAAAGTGAGCTTAAGGCCAGCCTGAACTGCATAGTGAGACCCTGTCTCAAAAAGACAAAAAAAAAAAAAAAAAAAAAAAAAAAAAAAAAGAAAAAAAAGAATTGTCATCATGATATGGCAAAGCTGAAAACATACACTAATAAACATACACTAATAAACATTAAATAAAGAATATATGTTGGATTATTTCGCTGAATTCAAGTACCTATAATAATTGAATGACAATAGAATACCTATTCTGACAGGACTAAACAACAAAAAAGGGGATACAAAGGAAGGACCATTCTGTGTCTGTATAAACAGTACAGTTAGGATAAATATGCAGCTACTTTCACATAATTCCATGAGAAGAAAGATTTGCACTAATAGTGTTTGGACAGGATATCCTGTCTGCTCCATGTACTATGGATAACCACTAGGAAGATAACAATGTAAAAATTATTAATTATTGAAATTGTACTATAATTCAGCTTTTAAAAAAAGATAGGTACGCAGCTACATTCTCTTAATTCATTGAATAGAGGGGTCTGCTCTAATAGTGTTTGTAAACAGAATATCATGTCTGCGCTTTGTACAACAAATAACCACCACGAAAACAATATGCAATGTATTAATTATTGAATCTGTTCTACTAATTTGATTTAAAACTGTCTCATCACTATTTGTTCTTCAATAAAATTATGGAAAATAAAACAAAAAAATAATAAATAAACTAATAATTGAAACTACAGTAGGTAAATAAAAAAGCAGGAGCAGTTGTCTTAGCAACCGTAAG
Organism: Ctenomys sociabilis; assembly: GCA_004027165.1. Classification (NCBI taxonomy): domain Eukaryota; kingdom Metazoa; phylum Chordata; class Mammalia; order Rodentia; family Ctenomyidae; genus Ctenomys; species Ctenomys sociabilis. The sequence continues at coordinate 78,546 of PVKA01005113.1, forward strand.
AAAAGCAACAAAAATTTAAGGTACATATACCGTTCGTTGCATTGCTTTGCTTTTGTAATTTTAATCAAATCTAGACCCAACCTGTTACAAACAGGAATCACCAATTGGCGGTGACTTCTTTTATGATTTTTAGACCTCATAATGGTATGAAAGCAGGATGTATTCAGTTAGAAGCCACGCTTCCAACTTGGAACCTGGGTCTTCCCCACGGGCTCGCAGCGTGCAGTGTGACCCTCTCTTGTGAAGCCAGGACGTGGCCAGGACCTGTGGTGGCTCAGCCGCCCAGGCAGGAGAAGACACAGCCCACACTCGGAGCACACAGGCCTCGCCCACAGCACCCACAAAGCTCGGTGTGTTCCGTGCATTTTCGACTTATAATTCTCTCAATTGAGGATAGATGTATTGGTACATAGCATGTGGTAAGTTGAGAAGTGTGTGTGTCTGTTACCTTGCTCTCATTTCTGGGATAAAATATCCAACACCCAGAATTAAGGAAGGAAAGGTGTATGCAGCTCCTTTTGTGGAGGCAGAGTGGCACAGGGCAGAGGGCAGCAGTTCATGGTGACAGAAAACAGCAAAGAGTAAAAGGAAGAGCAGCAGTGACTACCTCTCTCCTTGCCTTATATTATAAGCTACCCGGGTGTCTGTATACTTACAAGGAAAATTCACCTTTGTCTCGAAGCTTTCTTTCCCTTTGACTGCCCTGGAACCCCAGGGTCTCATATGCTAAAAAATAGAGGGAGGCAGAGGGTACAGCCGGGAAAACTGAACACTGACTTCCTGCTGAAAGGTGCCATGGAGTCAGGAGGAAGTGGCCCTGTGACAACCAGCACATGGCACAGGCCGCAGGGCCCTCTGGAGGGCTAACTCCAGAGATGGCCCAGTGGGCAGCGGGCCACACCTGCTCAGTCCACTTCTGGAGCTCTGCACCCCCATCAGGCTCTTCCTCCTGCATGGAACTTGCCAGGCTCCTGGTCCACTCTCAGCCTGAATAGAGCTGCTGTCCTGTCTCCTTCCCACTTTCGACTGGGTCCAGAGCCCACATTTGCTCTCCCCAGTCTCACTTTGGAGTTGAGGCTGCTTCTCCTTTCCAGACCCCCAAAGTATAAGTGGCCTCCTCTTTCCTGTGAATCCGAAAGTCCCAGAATGCTGCCCACACCTGCCACCCCAGGCCTCACAGGAACCTCAGTGCCAACTTACCTGCCCAAGGGCCACCAAGGCCACTCCAACCAAGAACAGAGCAAAGGGGATTTCTCCAGTGGGGTATCCTTTCATGGTTTTTATTGTTGTTTGTTTGGTTGGTTTTTCTCAGTAACTGGACAAACAGAAGAAGCCAAAGGGGAGTCCAGCATCCAGTGTGGAGCCTCTGCCTGAACTTTACTGTCCAGGAGCACCAGATGTCAGCACCAGAGGGGCAGCAGAAGTGGCACAGATGCCCGGCATGGAGGGGAAAGGATGCCTTCCTCAGCTGTTGGAGAGAAGGAGCAGCAGTTGGGGAAGCAGCACTGGAGCTGTAAGGACCGAGAGGACATCTCTGGGAGAACCCTGGGGACTGGAAGGCCCTCCGTGTACCTACTGCAGCCTGGAGACATGGCAAAGGGCCTGCTTAAAACTCTACGCCTGCAGGGAGTGTGGGGTGGTCCTGGGGGAGATTCAGAGACAAACAGAATCACTGCACCCACCCCTCTGGGAAGAGACTTTTGAACACCACTCAAACTAAGCCCTCTTTCTACTGGGTCCAGAGCCCACATTTGCTCTCCCCAGAGACTGCCTCAGCACTCAGTGCTCCCATCTCAGTGCCCTGGGCCAAGACACAGGCTGTGGGACCTCTGGAGCTTGCCTGGCCTCCTTAGGAACAAAAGACACAAGGAGTGTCCATGTGGGTAAGAGTGACAATCAGGGGCTTGCTGCAGAGGGCCACTGGGGCCCCAGCTTTCGAGCCTGATGACCCAGGTCCCCATTCTGCCCCTCCCAACTGTAGGCCAGATAATCTGTCTGAGGCTTAACCACAGGAGGCCCTAGCAGATCAAACTCAAGGAGTCATCCGTGAGGATTAAGTAAGAGGACATAACACTCGGCCAGGAGAATCCTGGGAGCCTCGCTGGTCATTGTGCTGGTCCAAGGGAGCCAGGGACCCATGGACAGGTGACAGAGGCCTCTACCCAGCCTTGGCCTTTCCAAGAACTGAATTGGCCCTGCTTCCCCTGCAGCCAGGATTCAGGCCCAGTTGGAAAAGGCTGGGTCGTGGCCCAGGAGTGCAGGAGGTTTCTCACTGTGGCAGGGAAATTGCTGGGTTGGGGGTGTGGGCAGCCACAGCCACCGTCTTTCTGCAGGACGGATGCGGCTTTGCTGACAGAGAGTCTGCGGCCTGGATATGTCAGTGGTACAGGTCTGAGGTCAGCATGGGGGAGCCAGGTCCACCGAGGCCCCGCTACTCCCTTCGGGGCCCCACCGGGGATGGCATCTGCTTCTAATCAGCTGTCCCTCAGCTCAGGGAGGAAGTGAGAACTCATCTCCCCAGGCCCAATTTCACATCATGCAGGATGCAGAGAACAGGAGAAGAAGGCAGAGAGACACTCCAGGGACAGACAGGTCAAAGAGCAAAGTACAGGAAAGAGAGGCTTGCTGTTGTGGGCAGTTGACCAAACTCTTCAGTAGCTCATGTTTTCAAGACCATGTTCAACCCATCCCCGCTATATTTCAGATCCCGAATGTTCCTCAAAAGCCTATATGTTAAAGCTTTGGTGCCAGGGTGTGCTCCATGCGGTGATGGAGTGTGTGTGTGTGTGTGTGTGTGTGTGTGTGTGTGTATGATGAAGCCTTTAGGAGCCCCAGGAGAGAGCAGACCCATGAAGGGGACTGCAGAACCCTGGTCACCTCTTGTTTTTCCTCACTTGCAAAGAGGGCACAGTCCCATCATGATGTCCTGCCTTGCCACAGGCCCAAAGCAACTGGGTGACTGATCATGGAATTTCCAAAACAAAGCCAAGAATCAACCTTTCTTCTTTACAAGACAATTACCTTGGGTATTTCGTTATAGTTGACCATGCCAGGCCCAGCCTTCCATGGCTCCTACTGTCCATCGAGCTTCTAACTCTTTCCCCACCCCAATGCTTTTCTCTCCTCCTCTGGGGTCCCCTTATCTGCTCTGCGCCACTAACTCTCAGCTTTCAGCCTAAGTCCAGCTGCCTCAGGCAAGCCTCCAGCCCCATGCTTGTTCCCTATTAGACAATCTTACTGAACCAAATTTGGTTTGGGCTCAGGGATACACCTCTAGGGCTCCTTACCTCCACCCCTGCCCCTAGCCCTGAACAGAGGAAACTGCCTGTCTCCTCAGGAAGGCATCCCAAGACTCTAGGATAGGGCCTGCCAGAGTCATGATCAATAAATCTTGGTAGAAGAAATGATTCATACCTCCTCCATTTTCTGGATGATTCCTTCTGCAATCCTCAGTTGTTGATCTCCACTTGATCCCTGAAGGCTGGTCGATGTTTCCACCCATTTTACAGGCCTGGAGTCAAAGTTCCAAAGGAGTGGCTGGGCTCTGGCTCCTACTTTGTGCTCTGGTGGCACTGGGAAAATTTTGTTTAGGAAGAAGAAAGACAAGCTGGAGGAGGAGAGGCATGAGGCGTGGAGTCAGGGGCCAGCAGCGGGGCTGGGCAAGGCCAGAGGAGGGCAGGGACACTGCAGCGCCCACTCTAGGACGCAGGTTCTGTTACAGGGACTCCATCTAGCACTCCACATCTGGAGAAAGCCCAGGAGGACATCACTGGGGACGTGCTGCAGCAGCCCCCACCTGCCACCCAGTCCCTGAATAGACACGCACCAAAATGGAGAAAAGGGACAAAGAAGGGGAATGCCTACTCCTGCTACCACTTCAGGCTGGGAAGCCTCTGCCCCAAGCCAGGTGAAGCACTGCTCCTGCAGGACAGAAATGGGCTCTGGAGCCAACAACCTTGAGATCAAACCAAGCGCACGGCTGACAGTCGTGCCATCCTGACTGGTTACTCGGCTCTCTGAAGCTCAGCCTCAGCTGGACAATGGCACAACCACAGACCTGGACTTGTCACCCAGCTGCACGTCCTGTCGATGTCCTCCTGCGCTTTCTCCAGGATGTGGAGTGCTAGTTGGAATCCTTGTGACAGAACCTGTGTCCCAGAGTGGGCTGGACTCTGATGAGCCCTTCCCAAGACCCTGGACATGGATGCCTAGTGCTAAGAATTAGGGATCTATCTACATTCCTGTGGTGCCTAGTAGCTGATGGCGACCGCCTTTTGGTCACTGAGTTTGGGCATTGGACAAGGATGACTCCCTTCTACCAGGGACTTCCTCTTTCCCCCAGGGTTCCTTAACTAGCCCAGGCCTGGTGAGGTGCTCAACTAGATGCACAAAGACATAGTGTTTGCTCAGGTCCAAAGTAGAGGCTCTGCCAGCTTCCAGCTGGTGACCTGAGGGAGCCCTAGAGCTAGAGCCACGTGAGAGAAGGAACTGAGGTAGGAGAAGAGAGCAAGATGTGGCCTGGGCAGGGCACAGTGCAGATGAGTGGCTATGTTCAGAAAGCCTAGGGCAGGTTTGACCTGGCACTTTGGAGTGTCACGGGCCTCTGTAATTGGACCCTCAGGCAAGTACCTCAGCATGCCTGTCCTGTTCTCCTCCCAACCTCAGGACACCCAATGTCACATCCCAGGCTCTACTGCCTGTGCATACTCACACGTGAGCACTGCTCTGACACCCAGCCAGGCTTTGATGGAGGTTCGAGGCCTCCTCCTCAGCGGGGTCTCTTGCTGCGCATCCCAGTGGGGTAGGCAGCCCCTCTCTGAGCCCCGTGGCCAGCTGAGCATCACCTCCTCACCTGTGCACTTGTGCTGTGGTGTGAGGGCAGGGGCCATGAACCACACTAGTCCTCCCCATATCTCTGGTGCCCGGTATGGGGAGCTCTGGGCTGACAGCATAGTATCCTGGGCTGTGCTCCATGCATTTCTGGAAGGAATTGATTAAATAGAAGCCCTTGATTTCACGGATGGAAGAGGCACAAAAAGGACTCCAAGTAGCACCAAAAGAACTTCAGAAGCCTTTTATTTATGGCCCTACCAGGAGGGCTGCCACTGGGCACATCTACACCAAACAACAGACAAGGCAAACACTGCCTCTGTCAGATCCTTTCCGGAAGAATGAGAAAATGGCACTTAAAAAAAAAAAAAAAAAACAGGGCTTCGAATGTAATTTAGGTTGTCCTTGAACTCTGTAGCCCAGGCTGGCCTCAAACTCGTGGCAATCTTCCTACCTCAGCCTCCCTAGTGCTGGGATTGCAGGTGTGTGCCACCACGCCCAGCAACAAACCAATGTTATATTAAGAGTGCCACCCCACCTTTCTCTCTCTCTCTCTCTCCTTCTCTCTCTCTCTCTCTCTCTCTTTCTCGATGACTGCCACCAAGCCCTTCCACATGTCCCCTCTACAGCTATCCTAGCTGTGTCCCAAGTTCCTGGAGTCAGCCTCCTCTTTAAATTCAGACTAATAAGCTTCGAAGTCTGATGGCTCAGGCTAGAGCTACTGTCAGACACTGATCTTCAAGCCTTAGGGCCAATCAGCTAGCTGCTCTGGAGACTAAGACGGGAGACTTTTTGAGTCTGAGGCAAGCCTGAGCAACATAGCAAGATCTTATCTCAAAGACAAACACACACTAACCTAACCAAACCAGACCAAACAGAAACACTGTGGAGCTGTAAGGGCTCCAAGATGGGAAAAACTGACAGGTGAGCCAGGGCACATGGGCAGCCTGGCGGGCAGTTCCCAGAGTGCAAGGGAGAAGGGCTATCAGAGGACAGAGCCTGGTGATGGTTATATTCCACACCTGGCCTTCCGGGAGCGCTCACGCCCTGCTGGGACTCAGAATTCACAACAGCTGGCGCAGGTGAGCACTCCCAGGCCCTTGTTCATAGGCAGACTCTGGACAAATCCAGCTCCCATCTGGCAGGGCCAGGTTGGTCCTTCATCTGCCTGGCTCCAAAGCCACATTCTGTCCACTGAGTTCCAACTGTCAGGCTGGGGTCCTGTTAGCCTGGCTGTGAAGGGGCTGATGGGTCCCAGGCAGCGGAAATAGAAAGTAACACAACTATTGGGCAGCACAATGCACAGAAATGCCATTGGATTGTCAGGAGATAGATGGGGGTAGGGGAGGGGGGAGGGGGAATGGAGTGGGAAGGCACAAAGGAGAGGGGGAGGGGAGAGTGGGGAGGAGAGAGGGAGGTGATGGATGATAGGTAGATAAATTGATTGATAGAGATAGATAGATGTGTGTTTTCTTGCTAAAAGAAGTGTTAGTTCTTTCTCCCATCCTCTCCAGAAACTCCCAGCCCAGGTGGGGTTCATGAAGTCAGTAACCCTGAATGAGAGTCCCTGGCACTGTTTACAAGTTGCCCTACTGGCCATGTTTCAAAGGAAGCTCTCAGGCACCCCACACAGGGTGAGTCGCTTGCAGCCCAGGGACCTTCCTGGGAACAGACACAGATCTGCCTATCTGAGGCGGCTGCTGACTGTGCCCCTCTTAGTCTTGGGTCCAGCCAGGTGGGCGAGAGAGCTGAGCCCCAAGACAGAGAGCAAGGCAAAACCCTGAGGCCCACAAAGCCTGCCCTGGGAGGCTGGGAGCACTCATGGGGGAGAGTAGGATAATTTCTCTCCCCCAAATGGTGTCTATAGCTCTTACTGATCTCCTCAAACTCTGCCTTCTTTGCCAGACCTGTTACTCACCTTCCCTGCCAATCCCCAGGACTGTGGCTGTCATTTCAAAGTCAGACCTAGGGGCCAGGGAGTTGGCTCAGTAGAATAAACACTTCCCTGGCAAGTGCAAGGGTCTGAGTTCAATCCCTGGTTCTGCAAAAAAACAAAAAACAACAACAAAAAAAAAAACAACAAAGTCAGCCCTAGGCTAAACAAACAAAGCAACCTGGAAGCTTCTGGTCAGAAGGAAGAGGCAGATTTCTGGCCTCCCTCCCTCTGCTCTTTGCCCTCCCCTGCATCTGTGAACCCTGCACTCTCCCGCCTCCCAGATACAAAGTACGGGGGCACAGCCACAGCACCACCCAGAGAAACTCCTTGGGATCCGGAGTGGGTGCCCCAAAGCCTGCAGGCACCTTCCCTGCTGTGGCAGACCCTCCCACTAGCTTCCATAGCAATGCCCCACCATGTCCCCACTATTCCTTAAGACACTTGGGCCTATCTGCACTGGTGCCCAGCCATCTAGAGCTCTGCAAACCCTCCCTTCCTGCCTAGAGGACTGTGCCGGCTCTCAAGAGAACAGGGCCCTAGCTTAGGGGAAATTTTCATCGGGAGGGAGAGAGCTGAGCATAAGCAGAGGATGAGGCAGGCTGGAGGCTTTCAGGGTGAGCCTCTTCTGCTGCCCCCACCTGTATCTCCCCCTCAGCCCCCAGGCTCAGCATCAGTAAAATCAGACGGGATTCAGGCCTCAGAGACCCACGGAGGGAAAGAGGGGCCCACACCCACGTGTGCTGTAAACAAAGGGAAAAATATGCAAACACTCGGCCCACTCACCAGAGCAGAAAAATGCACAGCTGGACAGGGTGCGCGCAGGTGCGGACCACACCACCAGGCCCAGGGCGTGGGGCTGGTGGGGGAGGGGCTGGCTGAGGGCGTGGCTTCCACTCAGGACCCCAGACCCCAGGTTTTCCTCAGGCCACTTAGAGTATCTCCTAAAGCCAATCTCTATGCTGCACTTAGACATGGGAGACTTCTGGGATTAACAAAAATTCCAAGGCTTTGCTTTTGGCTGGAGTTATATCAACTGCATGCAGAAACATTGGCCATCTTGTACTGATAAACATCTTGAGGGTAACGTACACACGGGTCAGATGCAGAAAACGGAGAATGAAGTAACAACTTAACAGGGGCTGTTTAACAAAATCCTTCCAAACATGGAATTTGTAGCAAAGGCAATAATGAAATGAATCCTTGATGCTTATTTCCTTAACATACACAACTCCTACAAGTCAAAGAGAAAAATATCAGTCCCACAAATGGTCAAAGACTAGCAAAATCGGGGGAGGGTGAGCCATCAAAAAAAGAGGGGAAAAAGGGCCAGTGAGGTAGCTCAGTGGACTAAGCGCCTGCTTAGGCAAGTGTCAGGGCTGGAGTTCGATCCCAGCACCATAGGCCACGCCAGCCCCATCTCCGGGCGCACTGAGCCAGCCACTGAGATCAGGTGCAGTGGCACATACCTGTAGTCCCAGCACTGAAGCACTGGGAGGCTAAAAGCAGGAAGATACTACAAGTCCAAGCTGTAAAGCAAGATCCTGTACCAAATACATAAAAGTATAAAAATAAAAAGAGGAAAAACAGAGGTTCAAATAGCCAGCAATGTAGGGGCCTCCCTTGATCTGCGGTCTCACTTTCCAAGGTTTTAGTTACCTGCGGTCAACCGCAGGCCCAAAGCATTAAATGGAAAACTTCAGAAATAAACAATTTGTAAGATTTAGATTATAGGCAGCAGCCTGATGAAATCCCCCGCGGTCCAACGCCGCCTGCCTGGCATGGGGATCTTCCCTCTGCCCGGCTTCTCCGGGAGGTGCACGCTTCCTGCCTGCTCGCCACCAGGCCAGCCTCTTGGCCGTCACACCAACTGCCCTGGCACCAAGCGTTTGTGTTCAAGTAACCCAAACTGTGTTGCATAATGGCCCCGACGTGCAAGAGTGAAGGCGCTGGCAATGAGGGTGCCCAAGTGCACTGGCAAAGTGTTTCCTATGCGTGAAAAGGTACCGCTTTTCAAGTTAATAAGGAAAGGAAAGAAATCAGTTGCTGAGGATGCCATGACCTATGGGAAGCCTGAATCTCCTATCTGTGAAAGTGTGGCCAAGGGAAAGCAAATTCAGGCTAGTTTTTCTGTCACACCTCATACTATAAAAGTTACAGCCACAGTACATGCTAAGTACTTAATTAAGATGGAAGAGGCATTTGATTTATATAAGGGAGGGCTATGGAGATAGCTTGGTGGCATAAGCACTTGCCTGGCAAGCACAAGGTCCTGAGCTCAGCCCCCAGTACCACACACACAAAAGATTTATATAGGAGAAATGGTTTATGTAGAAGTGATACTGACTTTGGTTTCAGACATCCACTGGGGGCCTTGGACTATATCCTCGAGGGTTGAGGACACTGGCCAATACTGTACCTTACTCAGAAGCATTTAAATATTTACAACTTCATGTCACTTTTAAGCTATAAAATTAGAAAAGATTTACATTTGATGAAGTCAGCACTGCTGTAAATACAAGGCATTCTGCTACTCTACTGATGGAACTACACTGTGTTGCAGAGTTTTTGAAAGGGAATTTGAGACTATGCATACAGATTTTAAAAGCCAATGTTATTAGTCAGGTGGCAAATTCTGGCCTACAAATACAGTTGTTCATCTAAGCACTGTTTGCTATTAAAAAAACTATAAGTAGTCTGATGAGAGAGAGAGACGGAAGGAAGGAAGGGAAGGAAGGAAGGAAGGAAGGAAGGAAGGAAGGAAGGAAGGAAGGAAGGAAGGATGGGGAAAAGGGGGGGAGGGGAAAGGAATGAAGAAAAGTAAAACAGTGGTCATCTTTACCATGAGTTTCATGAGCATTATAAAGAAAGGGTAGATCTACTTATACTGGCTTGAAATGTGTCCAAAGTAAATTGCAAAACAGTGTTTATGGAATGGTCCATACATATATATATATATATATATATATATATATATATATATATGTATTAGAACTACAGCAGCCTATACCTAAATATGCTCATCTAAATATAGGTATATCTTATGGGTAAACAGGAAGCAGTACAGTGGTTCCCAGGGGAATAGGATGAGACAAAGGGAGAGAGTGGCTTTAATTCTACTGTACACTTCTCTGCTATGATGTTATCATATTAAGATTATTTTTGAAGGATCTCTAGTAAGGAAAAGATGAGTATCTACAATTTAGAAAGACAGGATTATTGAGAAAGGGTCTGCCACAGTCTGAATGTCTGTTTCCTGGAAAGATGCGTGTCAAAATCCTAATCCCCCAGGGGATGATGTTAAGAGGTGGGAACTTGTGAATGATGGGTCCTCTTCAGAATGGGCACTGAAGAGCCATCTTCCTTTCTCTTACATGAGGTATAGGTAGAAGTTTCCATCTATGAAATCAGAATCTGCTAGGGCCTCGACTGCAGACTCCTACCCTCCCAGGCTGTGAGAATCAAATTCCTTTTGTTTATAAGCAAGTAGCTATCTAGGAACTGGCAGCCTGAAAGGACGAAAACAAAAACTGGTAGTGGGAGTAAGGTGCAGTATACCAAAATATCTACAATGTGAACATGTCTCTGGAATTTATAGTAGTAGTAGTCTCTATAGATTTATAGTAAGATGCAGTGCGAGAGAAGTACTATAAAGACGAAATTTTTAATCACAAAGGAGCAGAATCACAAAATTGGGAAGGTTCTCAGCCTGGCCATAGTGAAAGGACTGAGAATGTGGGCTTGGGAGAAAGCACCAAAGATACAGCCAAAGATTTGATGTGGAAAGTAGTGTGGATGGACTGTCTCAAAGGAAGCGAGGTGTTATTCACAAGTCAGGAAAGAAAGTTTCTGAAAACATTTTTGCAATTGTTAGGGCTACTTGTCTCCTTCCACAGGCCTTTAGCACAAGGGCCTGGAGTGAGGGACTGAGGCTATACTTTCGACACCCCAACTCTAGGCTCCTTGGTGATACTAGCTGTGGCTGCATGGGCCATGGTCGCAACCCCTCTGGAATGTATGGGGAGCAAACCTTGGTGGTCATGTGAGGTGCTGTCCCTATCTGTCTGCAGAGAAAGCCAACTGCGGGGTGGGGTGCCTACTTCCATCTAGATTTTGAAAACGCTGGAGACACCGGCAGCTTCAGCTGTGCCACCCAGGCAAAGAGCCACAGTAAGGATGGCGTCACTGCAGCGTCCCCACTACCGTGATGTCCAGATTTGGGTGCAGGACCACCCCAATTTTGGTGAATCACCAACTTGCACTTCTGGCCTGGGAGAGCCACAGCCACTCAACTACAGCCCGTGAGGTACAGCCTGGGCAGAAAGCAGCGCAGCTGTGGAAGTGGGTTGCCCAGAGTCTTGGGGGGGTGCAGCTCCCTGGCAGAGCGGTGAGCCAGAGGATTATTCCTGAGTCTTAAAATTTAATGCTGTCTACTCTGCTCAGTTTCAGGCTTACTTGGGACCGTCACCTCTTTCTCCTTGCTGATAGCTCCCTCTGGAGGGTGAAGATGTGTCCTGGGCCTGTCCTACTGCTATGGTTTGGAAGCCCCAAAACTTGTATTTTCCAGGTGTGTGGCTGGAGGGCAGTGTGGCTTAGACTCACAATGCTCCACAAATCACACCTGCACCTGATCGGACGAGATTTCGGACTTGGACTTTAAAGTCGACGCTGGGAAAAGTTAAGATGTTTGGGCCTTATGATGCCTGCCAGTGCCATGAACCTGGGGGCTCCAGGGACCGAATGCCGTGGCCTGAATGTTTGCATTCTCTCCAAATGAATATGCTGAAATTCTAACCCCCAAGGTGTCCTCCATGCCAATCTGGACATTGTGGCAGTGGGGATTCTGCAATGATGCCACCCTTACTGTGGCTCTTTGTCTAGGTGGCACAGCTGAGGCTGATAGAATCAGGAGGTGGGATCCTGGGGAGGCAATTGTATACCCTTGTGAAACGGGTTAGTGTCTTTAAGGAGATCCCAAAGAGCTAGATCATCCCCTCCGCCCTGTGAGGATGCAGCAGGCATCGTCTGAGAACCCAGAACCATCCTTACCAGATGATAAATCTGCACCAAACTGTGAGAAAGTGACTCTTGTGGGCAGTCAGTGGCATTCTGTTACAGCAAGCTGACAGACTAACACAGGCCCAGGCATGGAGAGGGCTTCCTGGAAGGGCCTTCTCTGAGGAAGAGAGACCCAGAGAAGCAGGCCTGCTTTTCAGCCAGAAGAGAAAGTCCATGGACAGGGGCCTTTTGTCCAAGTTCTCTGGTCCCAGGCAGACAAAGCACTGGGGACTAGGACACAAAGTCAGTCTTAGAAAGCCAGCACATACCCCAGAGTTCTGGCCTAGCCCTCCCTCCCCAAGCCCACCTCCCACCTCCTTCTCCATGCTGCTGACCCAGGCTCAACAAAATCTCTGACCCACAAACATGGAATCTGCTCAAGAATTTTTCTAAAATGAAGAGATGAGATTAAGAGACAGACAAATAGGTGACTATTTAAGAACAGGATTCTGACCAGAAGATCTTACAGCCTGAGGCCGAGGGAGGTGTCCCTGGGAAAGAGGACTGTACTGGTCTTGCAAGCCACCCTACATAGTCCCCTTAGCACCGGTCCCATGGAGGCAGAGTGGGGTCACATGGACCAGGACTAAGAAGCCAGCTCTTGCCAGGGCTGTCACCTTACTATTATTTTACTCTGACCTTCAACTCTTTCCCTATAAAGTGGGGGTTGTAGCACCTTACGAATTGACATAAGTCACATAACTAAGCATGACGCAATGTTAGCTGTACAGCCAGTGGTCAGTGAAACTCATGGACAGCTATGTCTACTCATCGGCATCCTACAAGCTTTTACGCCTGTGGGTTCCTGTTGGGGGTGGTGAAATCCTATGCATGTTTCCAGGCCTTGCTCCAGCACCACCTCATTTGCGAAGATTTGTGTTGTCCTTGCCAAGCAGAGGTAGCCACTCCTCTGCGGAGCTTCTTTGGTGCTGAGTCCCTTAGCCCCCTTCATCTGTAGCTCCTGAATCCCCAAGCTGTGAGGCCTCCGGTCCTGGGTGAGGTGACGCCTCAGCACATTCACTTTCTTTTTTGTGTCTTTGTCCCTAGCACCAGGGCTGCTCTGTACGAATCTACTGGATGCCCACGTGAACACCTTCCCATCATCTTGACAATGTCCACATCTTTCTTGAGAATGAAAGGGAGAGAGTAGCAGGGACACTGTCTCTCCAGCTCCCCTCTGGATTGGGTTTGATTCCCCAGGAGCCCAGTGCAGACACCTACAAAGCTAGGGTCCCCTTGCTGGAAAGGAGGGGTAGTGGATACCAAAAGCAAACCCTGCTCAGGAGATGGACTGGTTTTGGGAAGCCTTTTTAGGACAATCACCTGACCTTGCTCTGATGGCCATAATCTAGCCAGCCAGCCTCCCCTCCCCTCCAGGTGTGCACAGCTGGTCTATTTCCTTTGTGCCTGGGGTACCTCTCCGCTCACAAAAAGGCCACCCCACCCTAGTCCTCCCAGGACTGGGAGTCCTAAGGTGCAAGTATCCTGCGCTAAAGGAGTGTGAGTTGGTCCTGCCCCCTGCTGGCCCTTATGTGGGATAGACTCTTACTATGGAGGAGAAGGCGAAAGCCACCAGGGGCAGCCTGCCTGGCCAGCAAGTGCTACTGCTGCTGCAGTCAGGCACAGTCCTGTGGGTCTCATTCAGAGCTACTGGCTCAGCAGGAATGGTGGCACACACCTGTAATCCCAGTGCTGGGGAGGCTGAGGCTGGAATTTTGCCATGAGTTCAAAGCCAGCCTGAACTATACAGCAAGATCCTCTATATAAAACCAAAACCAAAAGTATCTAAAGCCTGGGTAGGGCGAAGCCTCTGATCACCTCCACGGCCCTCGACCTTGAGACAGCTGTGCTGCAGACACTGCCTCCGTTGGGAGCAGGGCTCTGGGCCATTCCCTCCTCGCCCAGCGACCGTTCTAAGCTCTGGCTTCTCTCTACCTTTTCCCGTCCCTCTCTTGCTTGATTCCTTTTTCCTTGCTTCCCTCCTTCTTTCCCTCACCCAGCCATCATTCCCCCTTAGCTGGCAAGCACCAGCACTGTCTAGTAGGAGATACAACTGAGGTATCAAGCAGTGCCTTAGCATCATCACACAGGGAGAGGAAGAGCCGTGCTGCCTAGGGCTCCGAGCCCTGGCCCAGCAGAGGGATGGAGCAGGGCTGAAGGCAGTCCAGAAAGCCGTCTCAAAAAGTGACATGGAAAATGGCAAACCCAGGGCCCTGAGTTCAACCCCAAGAACCGAAAAAAAAAAAATTATAAAGAAAAATGGGTACTATCCAGGCACACAGGGCAAGGAGACAAGAGAAACAGCAAGATGCGGGGCACCCCAGCAGCGCTCATGGGAAGGGGACTTCAGGTGGTCTCTGAGCCTGGCTTTGGAGTGGGAAGGGCATGAGCCAGCATAGGGGAGGGACGAAGTAAGGGTTTTGTTTTTGTTTTAAGCAATAGGAAAAACTGAAGGATTTATAAGCAGGACAGTGGCATGAGAAGATTTGAATTTTAGAAAGTTCTGTTGGGCAAAGGTGGGGGAGGATCAGAAGAGAGAGACCTTCTCCACCCCACCCCCCAGATGGCATAGGAGGCCGAGGAGACAGTGGTGGGGATGTCTGGATTAAGGCAGTGGCAGCAGGAAGGCAGAACAGGGCAGACCCCGCAGACTGGCTGAAGAGCAGCGGGCTTGGTGACTGTGTCTTCCTAGTGGGAGCCGGGAGTGGGGACGGTGGGGAAGGCAGCTTCAGTGGAGAGCATGGTGAGCTTAACACCACAGAGGTGGGAGGCAATGGCTAAAGGTGTCGTTGCCAGAGGTGTGGACAGGCGGGGCAAGCGCCATTGGCAGGGGTGCCTTCCACAGAAGGGCTCACCAGGGGCTAACAGTAGGACTGGGAGGGAGGTCAGAAAGGAGGGG